>JAYESA010000389.1:0-210000 GCA_036927795.1 Iris macrosiphon | reverse complement strand
ATTGTGGTTTGCGATTATGTCTCAGTGTCCACAATTGGATACTTAGTGTCCGTATCATGATACGCCATGATACGTGTAGCAAGATTTGGTAATTTGAGTGTATTGGGACTACTTTTGTGTTAATTTATACTACTTGTTCTAGATTTATCTATGCTAGCTATTTTTATGTCATATTCCATCTATGATTAGTGTTTTATATGGTTTGGTGTGTTATATCATGATGGTGTTAGTGTAGGAATCGAGTATCTTGGTGTACCATGGTGCACTACTGATACTAGAGTGTTCACTAGGTGTTTGATGTTTGGTTTTGTGTTAGTGTTTGTGTGTGGGAGTAGTGGAGTGCTTGATGCTTTGATATGATGGAGTGAGTGTTTGTGTGTTGAGAGGATGCTAGAGTGTGCTTGATGTGATGGAGTGAGTGTTTGTGTATTGAAAGGGTGCTAGAGTGTGATTGGTATGATGGAGTGAGTGTTGTGTGTTGAGGGCGAGGGTGCACTACAGGCAGATGAGGAAGGAAACTTGGTCAGCAGGCAAAGGGGTCTGTGTTGATGTAATAGGCAGGCAATAGCAATAGTAGCAAGGCTACTGCTTTTTTTTGTACAATAATAGAGGAGTTACTCCCTGGGTATATTAGCAGCTAGCAGACTCGAAGGGGGATTTCCTCCAACAGCAACAGTAGTTTAGCCTACTGCTTTTACTGCACAACAGGTCGGGTTTAGCAATATCAGGTGTTGAATTAGCAGCACATGAAGTGGGAGAGGGGGGGGGGGGGGTCTGCACCAGTTACAGTAGCAGCAGTAGCTGCATTCAGTATATGTGCTAGTAGATCAGAGTAGGAGAACTGCAGTAGTAGCATTAACAGCTAGTGCCACAGCAAGATGCAAAGTACAAGTGTTTAAGTGCAGGTAGTGTCTAGGTATTTTGAGAGTGTGCACAAGGGGAAATGGCAAATGTACCAATGTGCCAATGATAGGGTGTATCATAGGAAGGAAAATAGTGCATATATTGGGTGTTTGTCAAGTGGCAAGTATAAGTAAGTGTTGATGGATATTTGAAGGTGTATTAAGTATCAAGATATTGGGTATTGGATATGTGTCTAGGTAGGGGTAAATTATTAAGGTATTAAGGTACCAAGATACTAGGTGATTGGCAATATAATGTATTAGATATCTAGAGCATATGAATTAAGTTATAGATAAAATAGATATAGATGTTTGTGGTTACCTAGTTATCTATACATATAGTTATGTATATATGACTATATATGATATAAAGGTATAGATATAAGTTATACTTTAAACTAAGATAACTAGATATTGGTGCTAGTTAAGGTATATATATATATATATATATATATATATATATATATATATATATATATATATATATATATATATACCTAGAATATCTAGACCTATAGAGTATGACTAGAAAACCTAGAAATAGCTTGGTATTAACTAATATAACTATATATGCCAACCACATAGGTATTTGAAGACCCAAAAAAGGTATTGACTTAGTTTTACCCTATTGACGTAGAATTGACCTAGAAATCTAAAATAAGGTTAGTTAAGCTTGTTTATGATTCCAAATTAGCTATTGACATAAAAATTCATATATAGGTCACTTGGACTCCAGTTCGGACTGATTTGTGTTAACAGCTCAGGACCACATTGTCACTACCATATTTTA
The DNA here is from genome assembly GCA_036927795.1 of Iris macrosiphon. Classification (NCBI taxonomy): domain Eukaryota; kingdom Viridiplantae; phylum Streptophyta; class Magnoliopsida; order Asparagales; family Iridaceae; genus Iris; species Iris macrosiphon. Next base: position 208,308 of record JAYESA010000389.1, on the reverse strand, counting down.
TAGAAAAAGGTATTTTGGTCATTTTATAATTAATTAAATATTGTGCATGTTGTATATTTATTTATTGTGTTATTTAATTATTGTTAGATGCTAGTTTATTAATTGAACTTGTGTTAGTGGACCTAGCTAGTTTAGATTAGATCCATGGACCAACATTTATAATTAGTTAGAATTGAACCTAATTTGTAAGCCCATTCATTAGGAGGATGATTAATTAAATAAAACTATTAGACTAGAACCTTTCCTCCTTAATTATTTTTTTATGAGAGGCCCCAAGGGGTATTTTAGACTTTACATAGAAACATGGGAATCCATCTTCCAAATCACCATTGGAGGCTAGTAGAGCAAGGATCTAGAAGGAGGAAGTAAGGATCTACAAAGAGAAGCAAGGATCTACAAGTTGAAGGTCATTTTCACCAAATTTGGAGGTTGTATTGAGAATCCATCTCCCAATATATAAAATTCAGTTTTTCTTCTTTAATTAGGTTCTAAATGTCACACCCCGAGGCGTCCCCCGAGTCGCGACCGCCGTGCGGGCCTGGAGTTGCGCCCGCACAAGGCTTTAATGATTTGCATAGCAAGCACATATTCAGAGTACACAGATAAATTGAAACACAGATTTGAAACATAAAAAAGTTCTCTTTATTGATAATGAACATCTATTACAAACTCTTGAACGAGTTAGCTAATATGCCGAACGGCTTACAAAAGAGATGACTCAAAATGAGATAGCAGTCCTGTACATTACATCCTTTTATAAACTCAAAATGATAAAGACCTCCAGGCTGGAGGACGGCTTTGCCACGGAGCTGCATTTGTGTATGAAGAGTTGCAGCTTCGGACTTCAAAAGGCTTCGAGGGCGCGGTGAAGATGCGCTAACAGCTGGACTGGATCGGGAAGACGACTTCGGCTCCTCGCTCGGTTCGCCTTAGTGCGGAGAACCTGTTTCAACGAGGGTCAGCATATTAAAATATGCTGGTGAAGGCGAGCTAGCCGAACTATACCAATCAACACGTTATTTAGTGAAGCATGCATATTTTTGTGGATTTTTATCTTGCCTTAGTTTATTTACAAGTAAGCAGCATATAGAAATTTACTGAAATGAACGTGCCACCGTTCGGTGGATTTTACCTGACCGTCTGAATTACCTGCACAATACTTACCATGCCTTCCCTGCCACGAAGACACAAGTTAGTATACAACAGGTTTAAATATACACGATGATCACTGGCGTGGTGCCATAACGGACATAGTCAAGGACAGGGATAGCATGCAACGAGAACACGACAAGCACACGATATGTTGCAAGCTATCCCCTCCAGCACACGATGACTACACACGAGTTCCGCCCGGACCGGAACGGTGCCAGTGCCCCAGCGACCGTCCGCAGAACTTACCCTTGTGCACAAGTTGTCCATGATCGAACAATACGTTACTTAAACAATCAGTTATGCCTTCGAGGCAACACGAGCACACGACATATCCATAATTGTTAAGCATTTATGCACTTCAGACAACACGAGTATGAAATATGTATTTGCACAAGACAAGCAACAGTTTATGATTATTTCCAAGCGAACAAGCATGCAGTTAAGTATCCGTTCGTGCGGTTTATTTGACAAGCATAATATACCAAGTCTATTTTCTTTTATCTTGGTTTCTTTTATTATTACTTGGTATCGTTTGATCGGGGCAAAGAAGAGTGCAGATTGATTAGCTGTGAAGCTTGGAAGCAGGACTAGCTAATCGGGTTGGTAGCCACTCACTTAGATTTTGGAAAGAAAAAGGAAAGAGGCGCTTCACGACTCCGCTCGCAAGCCGCCTACTGCTCGTTCACCTGCACACGAACAACTCGATTAATACTTCTTCCTCTTTTTCCAATCTCGAAATAGAAGTGCAAGTCAATGAACAAAAACAATGAAAACCATCAAAACCGTTCAAGAAAAACAAGCAAATCCCAAAACCAACTCAAAGCACGAAAGCAACAAGCGACATCGAAAACCGAGGCAATAAAAGATAGCAGCGGAGAGGTCCCTCCTGACTCTGCCGCTAAGCCGATCCTTGGGGCGCAGTCCACTGAATATGGGAATCGATTCCGAAGAAACAAATACATAATGAGGACGAGTTCTTAATTCAATCTATCCCGATCGAACGATACCGACTTGTGTTTCTTAGCCGCGCTCTCCGCATCGGGAGAACGGGGCGCTACATCCTACCCAACTAATTGGAAGTTTCGTCCCGAAACTTAGGGTAGAACTTACCGTTAGGGATTATTTTGTACAGGACGACGACCATGAAGGTTCGGACAGGAGAAAATAGCATGGCCTGGATCGCCACAAGCGAGGCATAATCCAAGTCTTTTACGGCAGTACTTCTTAAGGTGCCCTTTTCTTTTACAGAAGTGACAAGTTTTGTTCCAATCCCCGTCCTGCTGACCAGCATTATTCGGGCGCTTTGTAGCGGTATTTCCTCCCTCGTTGCTTTGGCGTTTGTGACTGGATGTATGCACAGCGCCGATAGAAACGTGAGGATAGAATGGTTCAAGAGATAGGGCGTGATTCATGACTTCACGCATTGTACGATACTGATGAACGGCTATGTGCGAATGGATGGCAAGGCGTAGACCACCTTCAAACCTTCTAGCTCGACTCGCTACATCAGGTAAATAGGCCCTAGCGAATTTGGAGAGTCGGTTGAATTCGGCGGCGTACTCCTTAACTGACATGCTGCCTTGCCGCAGCTGCACGAACTCGTTTTCCATCTGACGTTGTACTGGAGGGGGTACAAACTCCTCTTCGAACGCGGCACGAAAAGTCGTCCACGAGATCGCCTCCTCTCCGTGATCAAATTGGAGAGATCGTCGATGCACGTCCCACCAATCGTGTGCGTTGAGGCGGAGCTGTAGTTGCGCGCAGGCGACGCGCTTCTCTTCGAGGACCTCTAGCAGAGCGAAGTGATCTTCAAGTTCAGCCAACCAATCTAGAGCTACGACTGGGTCCTCAGTCCCGTTGAATGGGGTGTTGCAGACTTTCTTGAAGTGGCCAAAGTCGAAGGCAGTCACGTCCCTCGCCCTTGGAATTTGCGGCGTCTCTACTTCAAGCACGGGCTGTTCCACCGGAGTCGCTGGTGTTGCCGTGGACTGGTTGGATGCCAAAGTCTGAACGATCTGCTGCAGGGTATCTACCTACTTCTGTTGGACTGAGAATCGTGCTTCTATATTGTCTTAAAACTTGAGCTGACTCTCTTCCGCTCGCTTCTCGGCCCGTTCATGGCGAGCCTCGTCCCTTTGTTAGTTTTCCCCCAACATCTGCAATATTTTCTGAACGGGATCGATGCTTGGCGTGGCTCGCTGGCTCTTTGAACTTCCCGAAGTGTCCGAACTACTTTCTTGGCCTTGCGTTTCGTCCGGAGTTCGCGCTGCAGATTGCGCTGGAGCCATTCCTTCAAAAGAAGGTAAATTACATTAGGATCATAATGTATTATGGACTTATTGCATGAACGTATCTCATTTTGGCCTAGCGAGTTCAAGAGTTCGCACAGGAATTTTGATCGTTAAAGAAACTTTTCCAGCACGAAGTCTAAGGAACTTTGAATCTGTGCTCTGATACCACTATGTCACACCCTGAGGCGTCCCCCGAGTCGCGACCGCCGTGCGGGCCTGGAGTTGCGCCCGCACAAGGCTTTAATGATTTGCATAGCAAGCACATATTCAGAGTACACAGATAAATTAAAACACAGATTTGAAACATAGAAAAGTTCTCTTTATTGATAATGAACATCTATTACAAACTCTTGAACGAGTTAGCTAATATGCCGAACGGCTTACAAAAGAGATGACTCAAAATGAGATAGCAGTCCTGTACATTACATCCTTTTATAAACTCAAAATGATAAAGACCTCCAGGCTGGAGGACGACTTTGCCACGGAGCTGCATTTGTGTATGAAGAGTTGCAGCTTCGGACTTCAAAAGGCTTCGAGGGTGCGGTGAAGATGCGCTAACAGCTGGACTGGATCGGAAAGACGACTTCGGCTCCTCGCTCGGTTCGCCTTAGTGCGGAGAACCTGTTTCAACGAGGGTCAGCATATCGAAACATGCTGGTGAAGGCGAGCTAGCCGAACTATACCAATCAACACGTTGTTTAGTGAAGCATGCATATTTTTATGGGTTTCTATCTTGCCTTAGTTCATTTACAAGTAAGCAGCATATAGAAATTTACTGAAATGAACATGCCACCGTTCGGTGAATTTTACCTGACCGTCTGAATTACCTGCACAATACTTACCATGCCTTCCCTGCCACGAAGACACAAGTTAGTATGCAACAGGTTTAAATATACACGATGATCACTGGCATGGTGCCATAACGGACATAGTCAAGGACAGGGATAGCATGCAACGAGAACACGACAAGCACACGATACGTTGCAAGCTATCCCCTCCAGCACACGATGACTACACACGAGTTCCACCCGGACCGGAACGGTGCCAGTGCCCCAGCGACCGTCCGCAGAACTTACCCTTGTGCACAAGTTGTCCATGATTGAACAATACGTTACTTAAACAATCAGTTACGCCTTCGAGGCAACACGAGCACACGATATATCCATAATTGTTAAGCATTTATGCACTTCAGGCAACACGAGTATGAAATATGTATTTGCACAAGACAAGCAACAGTTTATGATTATTTCCAAGCGAACAAGCATGCAGTTAAGTATCCGTTCGTGCGGTTTATTTGACAAGCATAATATACCAAGTCTATTTTCTTTTATCTTAGTTTCTTTTATTATTACTTGGTATCGTTTGATCGGGGCAAAGAAGAGTGCGGATTGATTAGTTGTGAAGCTTGGAAGCAGGACTAGCTAATCGGGTTGGTAGCCACTCACTTAGATTTTGGAAAGAAGAAGGAAAGAGGCGCTTCACGACTCCGCTCGCAAGCCGCCTACTGCTCGTTCACTTGCACACGAACAGCTCGATTAATACTTCTTCCTCTCTTTCCAATCTCGGAATAAAAGTGCAAGTCAATGAACAAAAATAATGAAAACCATCGAAACCGTTCAAGAAAAACAAGCAAATCCCAAAACCAACTCAAAGCACGAAAGCAACAAGCGACATCGAAAACCGAGGCAATAAAAGATAGCAGCGGAGAGGTCCCTCCTGACTCTGCCGCTAAGCCGATCCTTGGGGCGCAGTCCACTGAATATGGGAATCGATTCCGAAGAAACAAATCCATAACGAGGACGAGTTCTTAATTCAATCTATCCCGATCGAACGATACCGACTTGTGTTTCTTAGCCGCGCTCTCCGCATCGGGAGAACGGGGTGCTACACTAAATATGTGTTTTAATCATTAGAAACCACCCCATATAATGAGACTATCCATAGAAATTAGAATTAGGTTCATAGGAGGCCTATGGAAAAAGTTACGGTATATTTTGTGTTAATTTTGGTAGAATTCCGAGATTAACACATGTTGTGTTTATCAATTAGTCAATTAGACCAAATTGACATGTGTTTGATTGTGTGTGGCTAGTGTCGTATCCATAATTGGATACGTGTAGGCTGTATCCCAATAATTTGGAGATACGAGTTGATTTGGGGATGGGTATATATATATGTGTGTATATTTATGTGTAATCATAGTTATATTTATGTGCATAGATGTATATTGATATATATACATAGGTGTTGTGCTTGTGTGTGTGTGTGTGTGTGTGTGTGTGTGTGTGTGTTGAGAGAAGGAGAGGGTCGGGCAATATCACAGCAGGGGGTCACTGAAACAGCAAGCAGTAGCATCCATGGCATGCACAACAGCAACATGGCGCAACATGTGTAGTCCAGTATGTTTCAAGCATTCACAGCAAACTGCTTTAGCAGCAAGGTGCGAACAGCAAAACTGTAGTGCACTCAGCAACCTTTAACAGGATTCGGAGCAAACACAGCAACATCAAACGTAGTAGCTGCAGCAGCAGCAGCTACCCCAGCAACAGCAGCGGGTTGCAGCAGTGCAGTGCAAGCAGTTGCACGAGCTAGCAGTAGCAGCTTCATCACAAGTAGCAGTCAGCAAGTACCAGCAAGTATCAACATTCTTTAGCAGCAAAAACACAACAATGAGCAGAGCACATTAGCAGTTAACAGCAACAATAAGGCGAGGATGTTAGTTTCAGTTAGTTGTTATGGTTAGCTAGCAGCTAGTTCAGGTTAGAGTCTAGTTAGTTTCATTAATAGTGTAGTAGTTAAGTGCATATGTTAGGTAGTTATTAGTAGTTTAGTTAGTTTGATTATTGCTAAGTTAGTATAGTAGTTATGTACATAGATATTTGTTAGTCTAAGTAGTTATATATATATATATATATATAGTATTGTATCTATGTATGTATATAAGTTGATGATAAGTTAGTAGGTATGCATTGATATGTATTATAGGTTAGTAGTTAGTAGTATTTAATAGTTAGTTAATGATTGGCATATAACGTGTCATGACCCGCACCCGGATATTCGGGCACGAGTACGTGTTTACGCCCAGCCTACGCCGCAGAATCGGCGGTAGAACACTGTCTGGGTCATTTCTAACTATCTAACATCTCAACAATATTATATGATACATGTCAATCATCTCATCTCCAAACAGAGGAGCAATATGGTATCTCACAAGTATAACTAATCTCAATCACAAAACAGACTAAGGAAGAATAATGCACAAATGGAATAGCGAAGGAAAAAAAACATACAATCCACAATCTGAAATAATATACAAGACGTGAATCTACCAAAATAATAGTCTAATATAATCCAATACAATATAACTAGACCTCCTCGGGCTCTGCTACTAAGTCCCCCTGGTCAAAAAGAGTGTCCTCTATAGGTACACCGTCTTGCGGCCCGTAGAATGTGGGACACTACTCTAGAAGCCAGTCATTTGGAAAAATATATCCACTCATGATTGGAGAAAAATACATACCTCTGAAAGCAGTTCCAATAACATAACCGAGCATATAAACAGATATAGAAATGAAATACAAGATCACAAAACATATGAATGATGAACAAGATATATACAAGTAATATACGAGAATACATAGATCAATAATATGAATATCATAATATGATGAAGTAAACTACAATTTAAACTATCTAATGTGCCTCAGAATACAAGTTCATTATGTGATCGGGTTGGGTGAACATGATCAGGTAAGACGGATTACAAGTGAGGTATGTAACCAGAATATACATAATTTGTAACAATGGCTTTGATCACATAATCAACTCCTACTCTCCCACCCTCAACTAATATCGATGGATCCAACCACGACACGCTACGAACACGAAAATATAACCACTGTCACGAGCAGTGGGTGTACACGAATATCATAATCACCAAACAAGAGGGGTGGGTGTACACGAATAAGTACACTGTATACGAGCAGTGTGTGAACACGAAGTAACATCAATACCTAACATACACGATGAGATACAATGTACACGAGTATCCACTAAATACGGTAGGGGATAACATCTCATGACGGGATACATATAACACTAGTCTGTGAAATTACTGTGCCGGATCTATGTATACAATTCTAGAATATGCATATATACAATATTATGAATTGAAAACTATCAAAGAAATGTACTCGTCTGACGTCCTGAGCAAGGTGTGTCTCTCGATGCCCAAGCCGGTATCTCACAACCTATATATGGTATGTTGCATCAATACAAGGTTCAATAATAAAAATAAGTGAAGTTGATACAATTCTAGGTCGATACGCCATTTCTAAGTCAACCAAAGAAATCTAGGTTGGAAGAGTCTAATGCTAAGTCACTAAGTCGATACACTATGAAGCTATGATATACAAGCTAAGCTAAGAATAAATAAAGCACTCAAAAAGCCGTATCCCAAGATACGCAAGTTTCGAATATGAAAAATATTGTTTTATATCTATATGTTCAAGTCAAATATAATAATTATATCCAAACAACTTAAATAGGATATCTTGGCCTTGCACCAATGCATATCGCACCTAACTCGATACCCAATCTCAATACCTTGGTATTGGCCCGATACCTTGGTGATACCTTGGTATCTCAAGGTAACTCAACTAACACATATAACTAGTACATATAATATAACTCACCACTAACTACTAACATACCCTTTATTTACTAACAATACAACTACACTATAGTACACATATATAGGCTACCTGCCAACTAACAACCAATACAGGTATACATATATCTATTTAGCTAACATTCACACTAATAAGGTTCTTTCTTCGAAGGGAGTCTTTGTGAGAGTATACCCAACCAATGCTCATATATACACTAACATAAATAGATATACATATAGGTATTAGACTACTATTAGCTAACTAAATAGTTATTAACACTAAACTAGCTATATATATATATATATATATATATATATATATATATATATATATATATAATCCAATAAGTAAAAACATACTTATCTAGCTACTTAGATTAACAAGTATTTGGGTCCTACTCACTAACATATATCACCTATAGAATATAAAGCTATCTAGTTTAACAATAACTAACTAATCATATCTAATTTACCCTCCTCATATATACCTATATAGCTAATTATTCACTAATACTCTAAACAAGGTAACTAATAATTTAAACAACTTACTAATACTGAGTACCTTACTCCTACCAATCCTATAGATACTAGCTGAACCAACTGCTAGTTATACCAAAAAAAACAAAATAACTGAACTGTGCAACACAGCTGCAGAAGAATCCCCAACTCCTTTCCTATGTACTGCACACAGTCTAGATGTTCACTGTACTCCAGAACTGTATGCACTGCACACAGTCTTGATGCAGTTGCTGTGCTATCAAATTCTTGTGCACTGCACACAGTCTTGATGTAGCTGTTTGCTCTCAAATCCTTCATTTGATGCATACCTTGCTGCAACTCACTGTTGCATGGACTGCTCGAGCAGTCCTTCCCACACACAAAACCCAACACAGACACAACAAGATGCCCGAACATTCATAGATACTCCACACACACACTAAACAACACCGACACAACTATGTATATTTAGCTATATATATAATTACACACATATATATACTACACTCATACGTATATCAATACATCAATACTCAAACACCTAATACATATAACATATAAGCCAACATATATATATATATATATATATATATATATATATATATATATATATATATATATATACATAACCCAAAATACACTATTATATACTCTAAATAATACATAGATAGCATATACATATATAAATACATATACATGTATAGTAAAATGAGCCAAACAATAAACACATGGAGCGCATCGCACCCGTATCACACTTTTTCTATGATACGCTTGCGATACAGCCCCAACACACAACCAAACGCATCTCGGAGGACACGAGCAAGTCTAATATATAAATTATGAATAATATGTATAGTAATTAGAGTGTCTACGTATCCATGTCATAATGTGATATACACAAAACCCCATGTCAGAGGAAAATCCCTAAATCAACCCATTTTATCAAATTGACGAGATACGGCCTACACGTATCCAATTATGGATACGACACTAGTCACAAACAAGCAATCAAGTGTCAATTAGATCTATTAGATCCAATGACAAGTACTACATGTGCCAATCTCGAAATTTCTCCAAAATTGATACTAATTTGGTTATAACTTCCACCGTAGGTCTCCAATTGACCCAAAACCAAATCCAATGGGTAGCCTATGCATGTGGGTTAATTTCTTATGGTAAAATCTCATATCTAGAGTCTATTAAAAGGATAAAATTGAATTGTACCTATTAGGAGATGGATTCCCAATATAAAGTCCCTAATTGCCAAGTAGCTCATCTCCTTGTAGATATTGGCCTCCTCCTCCTTGCTCCTTACTTCCTGTCACGACCCGCACCCGGAATTTGGGCATGAGTCATGGGTACGTCCAGCCTACGCCGCAGCATCGGCGGTAGAACGCTGTCTAGGTCACAAACATAGTATATCCTGTCAATAGTCTCAACTCCGTACGGAGGACAATGATAAATAAACCACAGTTCTATAATATACTCAATCACAAGCTATAAGAATAATGGCACGATGAGAATTGAAAAGAGTTCTAAAAAACCAACCACAATAAGTCTAACTCAAATCCTGGGTCTAAATGACCTCACAAAGTCATAAAATAATAAGTACAACTCAGTCTCAGGCTAAAACAATAAATGCAGAAAAAATAATCTAAGTACAGCCAGGTAGGATCTCCTCTAGGATAGGTACCTCCTCTGGGATTTCTGGAGTGAAATCTCCCTCTAATCCTGGGTCCTAATGAGTGGGGCAAAAGTCCTCCAGGTCCTCTGAAAATGTTGTTATCCAGTCAGGATTGGAGCGAAGCACAAGCACTAACAGCAGTTTCATTAAATTGACAAAGTCTATAAACAGTGTAAGAGATACAAGATGGAAATAAATACTGAAAATGAGAAGTACAGGAGAAAATGAAATAGACAATAGAGCATCTAGCTATGAACAATAAACAGTGAATGCTAGAACAAGTAAATCTGAATAAAGATAAAACATCTAGCTAAGTGTTTGAAATATTAGTTTATTATGTGATCGGCTTGGGACTAGATCAGGCTGATTATATATGATTAGCTATGATTCTTTTTAGGTCAGGCTAACCGTATGGTTAGCTATGGTGCATATAGTGGTCAGGCTAATCATATATAACAGCTATGGAGCATATAAATGGTCAGGCTGCACCCGACGTGAGAAGTGGGTGAGCTATGGTACATATAAATGTTTGGATATGATCACATAATCTACTAATAGTTCCCCATCCCCCAGCTAGCACGATGGATTCCAATCACGACTCCTCATGATGGGGATCTAGGGTGCTAACCCGTGTATCCATAGTGTCGGAATCAAGTATGTAATACACTACAATTTATAGAAGTAATCAACAATGAAAACTGTCAGAGAATGTACTCGCCTGTGGTCCTCTGCAAAATGTGAGGATCGATGTCCAAAGTGGGATCGAAATGACCTATATATAAGATAACAATGTTAAAATGGTGTTTGGAATAATAAGAGTGATTAGCTAATTTGAAATGGGGTGTTAGGCCATTTCTAGGTCTAAACTAGGTATTACTAAGTCAACTCTTGGTTTTTGGTCAATACTAGTTAATACCTTGCTCCTTGGTTCATACTAGCTATTGTTAACTAATACTAGTTAAATACACTATATTATATGTTATATACTTACAATATAGACTCTATATAATTACTATCTCTAATATCTTAGCTATACTTATTATATCACTCTAATATCTATACTCAACTCCACATATTAATCCACACCAATACCCCATATTCAACCCAACTTGATATCCCCACAACACACTAGCCTAATACACATTAACATTTAATACCCATTAGCAACCACATACCTGTACATGCAATTCCAATTGCTGGAACCTCCCTACTGATCCACAACTCATATTACTTACTACCCCTTAACCCAAATAACTGATACACACCTCAGCTATCTAACATACTGAAATTAATTCCTACACACACACAGGAAACTAGGTTCTATAGAACTCACACACACAAGTTCTGAACTGACACAGTACACACACACACACATGTGCACACAGACACTTACCTACACCTCTCTTCCCCAATCTGATACACAGACATAATTAACAGGGTTGCACACATACACACACAGTTTTTCTCAGGTTGAGGTTGTTTGGTTTCACACCTACACAGTCCCTAACTAACTGAAACCCCCAACTGCTGATACCCTACTAAATGCTGATACACAGACATTGGGACACAGGTTACCACAAGCTACACTACTCTATCTACTGATCACTCACACACAGTTTAACAGATTTTCCCCCAATTCAAATACACTGATACATAACCTTACACACATACTGATATCTGCACAGCAACACACCTATATTACTGATACATTCTGCACTCACAGGCACTGATTCACAATATCAGTTAATGAGAACTGATACACTACACAATTCACACATACACAGCCAATAAAACCCCTATTCACTGATACTCTATCTCACTGATATATGCATTACCTCACCTATCCCTACACCTGAACTTACCCTCATCTCTTACAGGAAACCCGACCTCCCCATCAACCATGCTGCATTTGAATAGTGAGTCAGTGTGCAACTGATACTGCACCCTGATGAGGTTTGCCTGCAGGTTCTTCCTCAAGGCTGCTACTAGGTAAATCTCCATTGCACATGTGTGCAACTTGACACACATGAACCTTCAGTCCAGTACACAAAAGCTACACAGTTTGGCCCAAACCCCCTTCCTGCTCTCACTAATGAACACACAGTTATCAACTCAAGGTAACACCTACCCACACAGTCACACAAGTTGCACACAGTTCTAAGGTACTGAACTCACACAGGGAAACATATAGCTACATACACAGTATATCTCTCCCAAACCCGACTGCTCTGTACACACAGTAATTTCCAGAACCCGACTGTACAGTGAATCCCCCTCTTTAAATCACACACACATCTACAAACCTAGATATATATACAAACATGCATTAAATCTATATACATATGTATAAATATATATAGACATCATACATCATTCATCAAATTAGATTTTTATTAGAGTAGATTAGATAGGTTCATCCCTTTTTGGCATTTCATCAAACACATGTAGTGCAGAAAACAATTATACATACAACCCATGAATCCTCAACCCAAAACCCTAAAAATCGAGTTCAACCTACCCATATGAGATGAAATCAACCTACCTACGAATACCTAGGGTTAGGGTTTCTGATAATTGGGAAAAACAATTGTTGGGGACACTTAAACCTAAACAAACCCAAAAATTCGAAACTACACAGCAAGGGTGGTTTCCTAATGGCATTAACATCTGAAAACAAAATAAAAAAGAATAAAAACAGGGTTTTTACCTGCAGGGATGGTTTCTTCAATGAGGTTCTTCTTCTCTAAGGCTTCCTGACCCACGTTCCTTGCTTTCCTTGCTTTGGAGGAGGAGAAAATGGAACCTAGGGCTTGTCACGACCCGCACCCGGTTTAGGGGCACGAATGCGTGGGTACGTCCAGCCTACGCCGCAGCATCGGCAGTAGAACGCTGTCTAGGTCGAGTACTATCTAACAATCTCACGCTAGTATCCAACTCCATAAGGAGACTCGGATGATACTATAAATTCTCAACAACATACTCAATCACAACTACAGCACGATAGGAATTTGAAGAAGTAAAAGAAAACAACACAAGTCTAAAGACAACATAATCATACCTGCAATCATTAACTTCCAATCCCCAAGTGTGTCGGAACCAGTCTACTAAGGTCACAGTCTGGAAAATATTTTCCAGTCAGGAAGGAGCAAAGTACATCTCTAAATAGCAGTTCTATATAAATGACATAAGCTATGTAGCAGTTCTAGATGGAAATATACCAGATGCATGTATAGGTACGAGAATGTACAAGAAAAGAAATATACTGGAAACACTGTAAGTAAATACAGGAAGAAAAAAAAATATGTCAATGAGCAAGAAACCTATGACTAAGTGTGTGAGTACTAGCTTTAACATGTGATCGGCTTGGGACTAGTAAACTCATTACATGGGTTAGTAGGGCTAACCGATGTAACAGTGAGGAGGCATGTAAACTCATTACATGGGTTAGTAGGGCTAACCGATGTAACAGTGAGGAGACATGTAAAGGGTCAGGCCGCACCCGACGTGAGATGTGGGGTGAGCTATGGTGCATATAAAGTTGGGTATGATCACATATCTACACTAAAGTACTCCCCAAACCCCCGACTGGTATAGTAGATCCAATCATGGTACGCTATGGCACGGGATTCCCTAGGAAGGTAGCAAATCTCCCCGGGAATCAGTGTCTGTACATGCACAAGATATCAAGGAAACAAGTCTTGTACAAGTTACCCATGAATAAGGAATAACATCTCATGACGAGATCCGTGTATACCAATCCGTGTAACCAACGTGTCGGGAACATGGATATTTACACTAGATACAGTGAACATAGGAGATATCATAAATTAGAAACTAATCAGAGAATGTACTCGCCTTTGGTCCTTAGCTGGTGAATACCGAGGTCCTGTTCCAGAATATCGCCTGGAGGAACCAACAGTCCTAAAGACAAATCACAATTATAACACTTGCATCAGATACTATACTAACACACAAAAAAAATATACTGGCCTCAGGGCTATGCCAGGCAAGGCACTAGTCAACTAGGGTCATCTAGTAGGATATACATAAATAATTATACATTTATACTCAGAGAATACATATATGTATCAGTTTAATACGTATAAAGTACATATATAAATGTATATCAGTAGTTTTGTACAAAAATACATATAAGTGTAGATACACTAGATAGAGTATATAGATATATATATATATATATATATATATATATATATATATATATATTTTTTATGTTATAAATATACATAACACATTTATTCATAACTATATTTAAGAATATACATGTATACATATATATGTACTAGGGATAATATATATATATTTGTTATATCTATACATATGTATCATATACCAAATACAATTTATATACTATATACCTGAATACATGTCTATATATACATCAATACACACATACTAGAGTATACATATACCAATATGTATATAGTACATATATACCAAAAATATGTTTATACATATATATATATATAGGTACACATATTTATACCAAAAATATTAATTTAATATATATTTTACCAATATATAATTATACCAAAATACATACATATCTATATTGGTACATATACCAAGATACACTTTTATATATATACTAATACCAAATTAATTTTTTATATACTATATATACGTACTAGAATACGTACTAGAATATATTAGTTAATACTAACACATACTAGATATATATCTAACAAAATACGTATTAATACACATACTCAGAAATACGTTTATATATATTTATATACATATATATCTACACATTAATTAATATATACTAATAGATTTTCAATAATACAATTATATACTAATACATATATTAAACATTAAATAAATACTTATACATATACATGTATTAGACATTAATTAAAATAATACTATACACGTATTCCTACACATTGATTAAGTATAAACAATCACATATACCTTACATTAATTACCTACATACACATTTACATACATACTACATACATGTATATTGTTATATCAAAGAGGGAAGAAGGAGAGGGAAAGAACTCACAGGGGGATGGGGGTCGGCTTGCTGGCCGGAGTACGGCAGGGACCGCCGGAGTACAGGGAGGAGGAGGAGGAGGTAATAGATGTAGGTGGTGGTGGTGGTGATGAATGAAGATGATGGTGGTGGTAATAATGAAGATGATGGTGGTGGTGATAATGAATGACAGCGGGCTCGACGTGGAGGGAGAGTGCCGGAGTTGCCGGAGCTGCACGGGGTGCTGCGCCGGAGTCGAGGGGACAGCGTCGGAGTACAGCCGGAGCGGGGAGGTCGTCCAGCGGAGGGAGGAAGGGCTCGGTCTGGAGGAGCAGCCGGAGGGGATTGACAGCGGGAGCTCGGGTGGCTGACCGGGCCGCCGGAGAGTGCAGTCGGCAGGTGGTGGGGAGGCCGCCGGTGTAGAGATGGATGGATGGATGGATGGAGGTTTGAGTAATGGTGGTGATGGTCGTGATTGGGAGCAGCGGGGTGATGCTGTCCGGCTGTGGAAGTGTGACCGGAGCGGCTCGGAAAGAGGCCGGGGTCGAGGTTCTCGCCTTGGCCGGAGGAGGATCGTGTACAGCAAGTTGGCACCGCCGGGTGCAGTGGGGCGCCGGAGTCGGGCTCGACGGGGAACTCGAGCGCGGGGGAGCTCGGGCCGGATGTAGATGGAGATGGAGTGGGGAGCAGCCGCAGCAAGGCGGAGGGGAGGAGCCGCCGGGCCGGGCTGAGCAGTAGGGAGGAGTCGGGGAGATCGCCGGACTGACAGCGGCCGCCGGATGAATCAGGGAGTCGGGTTGAGAACAGTAATGTTTCCCCCCTTTTTTTCTCTTTGAAATTCAAAAAGAAAACTAAGGAAAGAAGAAGAAGAAAAAAAGAAGAAAAGAGAAGAAGAAAGGAAGAAGGAGAAGAAGGAGTTTTGGTTTCCTACGTTGAGGATGGAGGAGGCTTGAGGTGGGGGAAAACCTAGGTTGCCTAGGGATTAGGGTTTAGGATGGGACATTATATATGAAGAGGTGTGTGGAATCTAATGGTGAGGATGCACCCAATTAAATGGGTGGTCCAGATTAAACATGGAGAATTCCTTCATGTGGGTGAGGGTGAGAGTTTAAATAAAATATATTAGGTTCCCTCATTGCTTAAATAATTGGTTGTTTACACCAAAATGCAAATTTGCAAATTAGCCCCCTTAAATTTGGGAAATTGCACAACCACATAAAATGACAAAAATTTGGCGGGCGATTCGGGGTCCGATGTTTTGTAGGGTCAGGGGGCGCTGTAAGATTGGTATGGGCTCAATTTACAGGGCACTGGAATTAAATTGGAATTTCAGAATCGGTTAAATTAGTATCCTCAATTTAAATAGAAATAAAATGCAAGTTGTGTTCAAAGATTAATTAGGAGTACATGGGGCCAAAATCAGGTCAGGTCATCAATACCAATAGTGAAGAAGACTCAGAACAGAATATTACCCTAATTTGGGCCGCACAAAAAATAGGTCAAGATTGTCCCCAATTTTTAATTGGAACGCACAACGATACAAAATAGGAATTTATTAAATAACGTCCGCGACGATTTTTGTGCGGCTAGAAATAATGCACAGAGAGCATAATTATGAGTTGCAAAAATAGCAGAATGGAAGGCGGGCATGTCTAGGGCAAGATTGTGAAATTTGTTGGAAGACAAAAGTCAGGGTAGTGCTCCAAATATCGAAGCAAAGGCAATGCGCAATAATTAATTTAAATTACGGTAATTAATTACAATCTCCAATAAATAAATTATAAATAAAACAATTAATTACATAATTCCATAATTTGGACAGGTGTTCATCTACTGGCTTCTAGGTCAAGTCTGCTAGCTCAAAATAAATGGACACTGCATATAATTATATTTAATTTACACATCGTATAATTATTTAAAACAATTAATTATCATGCAATTACTTAATTATAACTACCATAATATTGAATATTATAAAAAGTCGAAAATACCCCCGTTTTCGGAATGTGGTAGTGACAAGTCTACCCTCCTTAAAAGAATTTTGTCCTCAAAATTTAAAATCCTCATATTAGTGTTTAATCATACACATTATTATTTCCCTCAAACTTAAATTCCTCAACCACGACATCAGGTAATAATCCATAATGTCTTTTCATAATTTCAAAATTTTGAAATTATTGTATTCCTGAAAAATCCTCAAAATTTATCATCGAACTCCATTCGTATCATAATCTCCTACGAATCTGATGTTAGTTATTAAAACCCGAATTGATATCTACTCCTCTAACTTAATCCAACAATGCACATTTAAAATTTCCATCAAAACACTAATCCATTAGTGATCTAAATCCTCGATTCCTTTTTCCTCACAATACTCAAATAATATAATACTCGCCAAATCCTCAATTAATATTTTTAATTAAATCTTTATCTTCCAGTCCAATAAAATATTATAATAATCTTCTAAAATTTCTCAAAAGTTTTAATGATAAATATATCATAATCAATAATCATCAATCCTACCATATTAAATTTTCAACCTCTCATTTAAATTAATGTTTATCCTCGAAGTCTAATGATAATTTAATCACATCTCAATTTTGATAAAATCAATGATTTATCAACTCTGCCATATTAATCCTTAATTCTTTATGCTTATCTTCCAAAATTTTAGCATCTCGTGTCTCTTGTCAGGTCATAACCTTGTCATAGATCCTTGCTATGGTCCAAACCCCAATGATCATGGTTTAAGAAGGTTCTACCTACCGTCATGCAATCTAAGAAAAGATATAGGTCATGTGTCCTGTCATGGTATTGCAGTCTCTGTCAGGGTGTACTACTAACTATATTCTAACAAGTAAATCACGAATACAACCACGGTACTAGGGAATCAATCAATCAGAAGACGAAAACAACATGAGAAAAGAAGGAACCTGCTAACATTTTCTTGTGGTATCTCATATCTCTAACAAACACTTAACTCTAGCACATTCACTAACTAATTCCTATTCATGTACACTGGTACCCATATCAACTAGTCATTTATCCACAAGATCCATGAATATATCCATGTGCACACACATGTCTATTAACACCTAAATCTGATGCCAAGAATCTCTAATATAACCATGATTCAATAATACATCTAAGTTGATACCTCTATCTCCTTAGTACCATACCCTCTGTCAGTTCCCGTTCCTACTACAATTGTCCATACTAGTCCATACTACTTGTCCTCATCACTCCAGTGCACACCAAGTGTGACACCATACTAAGTACTGCTCTCCCCAATACAACTCTAGGTGGACACCCAAGTCAGTCTGTGGTGCTATCTCCATCATGCTCAAGTCAACAGATCCTGACACATGTACATCATCTATTAATATACATGTTTCTCATCCACTATAAAAATTAATCCTCAAATAATCGTCAAGGTTTAACTGCTCGAACAACTTTAAAGTAAAATGTATATACTTCCTCAAAATCAGATACTCAACATCGAATAAAATTTAATTACTCCAAAAATCTTTGTAGCCTTAACCATGTTTATTGAATTCATATTTGAAATCCTCAAAAATTTAATGACGTAATCTCAACTCCTCAATTATTCTAAAAATAAAATTTTATTCCACCTTTTAATTTATAACTCCACAAATGTACATATCAGTGCTCACGGTCTCTGATACTCAAGGTGCACTCAATGCATCTAGTGTCTATAACTGTGTACTAAAATTGTACTGCCTGAATCACTTGCACCATTATCTCCATTGATCAAAGTTATCATCACCTGTAATTTCTTTCATGATTTTCAATTCATGTCAACTGGTATATCATCTAGTTATCATCATACAGAGTGCTTACTGTTATTAACGTCATCCTCGACTAATCATCGATATAGAATCATTAGCACTCTTGGTATTATATCACTAGCTTCATTAATGGATTATCTCATCAAGTCCTTTAGAACTCATGTTTCTTTACTCTCATGGGTATGTGTATGGTTCCTCATCTCGATTGTTGTATATGTATTTCCTTTTAACCTTTTTATAGCCTGTTAAACTAATCCATGGTACGCTTCACTATCTTCATTACCAATTCTGATATTTCTTCACTCATGACAGCCCATTAACTCTTTTATGCATATACAATTCCTTACCTTTAACACACCCGATATCAATCATCAAATTGAACATCATGCTCCATAAATCCTTAACACAATTCCTGGATACTTAATTGTTCACGTAGATCATCCAATTGCATAGTCATGATTATCCAGGATGGTATGTTGGCTCTGATACTAACTCTTGAACTATCACTGATACTCTATACTCTTCTTCTAATCATAGTCTCTAACGACACTTATCCTAGAACCATTGCTACAAGGTATTATGCTAAGGGCTAACTCTAGATTAAAGCCTACTGCTCACATGTCCAACTAAGAAACACTTACAACTCACTAGCAACACAGTCAATACTAATACAAGACACAAACAAAATTATAAGCCACTAATTATCATACTTAACAAGAAATCCTCAAGGGATAGGAGCTCAAAGACTGAATTGAGGACAGAAGGTATCTTTACTGCTAGTAAAGAAAGAAGCGGTGGAACAAAGTCCTGGAATAACAGAAATAGATAAGTCTTGAGATGATATTTTAAGAACCAATTTAAGATACAACCTGATAATCATACACGTCTATCCAAAATCATGACACTTAGAATCCTCGCCACGCCAGTAAGCATAGATGCGATAAACGACAGGTTCCGTAACTAAGGTATACAACCCTATAATCATGTCATCTAGAATACTCGCCACGCCAACCGGTATGGCTGCGAGAACTCTAAATCTCATAACTAAAGTATGTACATCCAAGTTAGGTTCCTACGTTCTCGTCACGACAGCTAATATGGCTGCGATAAATTCTAGGTTCCATAACCAAAGTAGACGTTTTACCTTCCTCACTGTCCTCATCAATATATGTCATCAGATGATACCATAAATTCTAGTCCGTAAAAATTCATCTCAATTGAAATCAACTCAACAACGATACCAAGAATTTAAGTTAACAACTGGTCAACAAGAATCCACTCAACAATGATGCCAAGAATTTAATTTAATAACCGCTCAACCAGAATCAAGTTCAGTAACAACAAGCGAGAGCGGACGGAAACAAGGAAAAGATTTAAGTTGAAAATAAGATTCTCATGGGGTCATCCCAGGAAATCTTTCAAGAATTTGTGATTGAGTAACCTCTCTCATCCTAGTATCCTATGTCCTATGTCCTATAGCAGGCACGCAATAGTGTAACAAAGATGACACACTACTACGACATCGCTCTAAATGCGAAGTCTGACCTGCATGGGCCACCACTAAAACGTGTCATGACCCGCACCCGGTTTAGGGGCACGAATGCGTGGGTACGTCCAGCCTACGCCGCAGCATCGGCGGTAGAACGCTGTCTAGGTCGAGTACTATCTAACAATCTCACGCTAGTATCCAACTCCATAAGGAGACTCGGATGATACTATAAATTCTCAACAACATACTCAATCACAACTACAGCACGATAGGAATTTGAAGAAGTAAAAGAAAATAACACAAGTCTAAAGACAACATAATCATACCTGCAATCATTAACTTCCAATCCCCAAGTGTGTCGGAACCAGTCTACTAAGGTCACAGTCTGGAAAATATTTTCCAGTCAGGAAGGAGCAAAGTACATCTCTAAATAGCAGTTCTATATAAATGACATAAGCTATGTAGCAGTTCTAGATGGAAATATACCAGATGCATGTATAGGTACGAGAATGTACAAGAAAAGAAATATACTGGAAACACTGTAAGTAAATGCAGGAAGAAAAAAAAAATATGTCAATGAGCAAGAAACCTATGACTAAGTGTGTGAGTACTAGCTTTAACATGTGATCGGCTTGGGACTAGTAAACTCATTACATGGGTTAGTAGGGCTAACCGATGTAACAGTGAGGAGGCATGTAAACTCATTACATGGGTTAGTAGGGCTAACCGATGTAACAGTGAGGAGACATGTAAAGGGTCAGGCCGCACCCGACGTGAGATGTGGGGTGAGCTATGGTGCATATAAAGTTGGGTATGATCACATATCTACACTAAAGTACTCCCCAAACCCCCGACTGGTATAGTAGATCCAATCATGGTACGCTATGGCACGGGATTCCCTAGGAAGGTAGCAAATCTCCCCGGGAATCAGTGTCTGTACATGCACAAGATATCAAGGAAACAAGTCTTGTACAAGTTACCCATGAATAAGGAATAACATCTCATGACGAGATCCGTGTATACCAATCCGTGTAACCAACGTGTCGGGAACATGGATATTTACACTAGATACAGTGAACATAGGAGATATCATAAATTAGAAACTAATCAGAGAATGTACTCGTCTTTGGTCCTTAGCTGGTGAATACCGAGGTCCTGTTCCAGAATATCGCCTGGAGGAACCAACAGTCCTAAAGACAAATCACAATTATAACACTTGCATCAGATACTATACGAACACACAAAAGAAATATACTGGCCTCAGGGCTATGCCAGGCAAGGCACTAGTCAACTAGGGTCATCTAGTAGGATATACATAAATAATTATACATTTATACTCAGAGAATACATATATGTATCAGTTTAATACGTATAAAGTACATATATAAATGTATATCAGTAGTTTTGTACAAAAATACATATAAGTGTAGATACACTAGATAGAGTATATAGATATATATATATATATATATATATATTTTTTATGTTATAAATATACATAACACATTTATTCATAACTATATTTAAGAATATACATGTATACATATATATGTACTAGGGATAATATATATATATTTGTTATATCTATACATATGTATCATATACCAAATAAAATTTATATACTATATACCTGAATACATGTCTATATATACATCAATACACACATACTAGAGTATACATATACCAATATGTATATAGTACATATATACCAAAAATATGTTTATACATATATATATATATAGGTACACATATTTATACCAAAAATATTAATTTAATATATATTTTACCAATATATAATTATACCAAAATACATACATATCTATATTGGTACATATACCAAGATACACTTTTATATATATACTAATACCAAATTAATTTTTTATATACTATATATATACGTACTAGAATATATTAGTTAATACTAACACATACTAGATATATATCTAACAAAATACGTATTAATACACATACTCAGAAATACGTTTATATATATTTATATACATATATATCTACACATTAATTAATATATACTAATAGATTTTCAATAATACAATTATATACTAATACATATATTAAACATTAAATAAATACTTATACATATACATGTATTAGACATTAATTAAAATAATACTATACACGTATTCCTACACATTGATTAAGTATAAACAATCACATATACCTTACATTAATTACCTACATACACATTTACATACATACTACATACATGTATATTGTTATATCAAAGAGGGAAGAAGGAGAGGGAGAGAACTCACAGGAGGATGGGGGTCGGCTTGCTGGCCGGAGTACGGTAGGGACCGCCGGAGTACAGGGAGGAGGAGGAGGAGGTAATAGATGTAGGTGGTGGTGGTGGTGATGAATGAAGATGATGGTGGTGGTGATAATGAATGACAGCGGGCTCGACGTGGAGGGAGAGTGCCGGAGTTGCCGGAGCTGCACGGGGTGCTGCGCCGGAGTCGAGGGGACAGCGTCGGAGTACAGCCGGAGCGGGGAGGTCGTCCAGCGGAGGGAGGAAGGGCTCGGTCTGGAGGAGCAGCCGAAGGGGATTGACAGCGGGAGCTCGGGTGGCTGACCGGGCCGCCGGAGAGTGCAGTCGGCAGGTGGTGGGGAGGCCGCCGGTGTAGAGATGGATGGATGGATGGATGGAGGTTTGAGTAATGGTGGTGATGGTCGTGATTGGGAGCAGCGGGGTGATGCTGTCCGGCTGTGGAAGTGTGACCGGAGCGGCTCGGAAAGAGGCCGGGGTCGAGGTTCTCGCCTTGGCCGGAGGAGGATCGTGTACAGCGAGTTGGCACCGCCGGGTGCAGTGGGGCGCCGGAGTCGGGCTCGACGGGGAACTCGAGCGCGGGGGAGCTCGGGCCGGATGTAGATGGAGATGGAGTGGGGAGCAGCCGCAGCAAGGCGGAGGGGAGGAGCCACCGGGCCGGGCTGAGCAGTAGGGAGGAGTCGGGGAGATCGCCGGACTGACAGCGGCCGCCGGATGAATCAGGGAGTCGGGTTGAGAACAGTAATGTTTCCCCCCTTTTTTTCTCTTTGAAATTCAAAAAGAAAACTAAGGAAAGAAGAAGAAGAAAAGAAGAAGAAAAGAGAAGAAGAAAGGAAGAAGGAGAAGAAGGAGTTTTGGTTTCCTACGTTGAGGATGGAGGAGGCTTGAGGTGGGAGAAAACCTAGGTTGCCTAGGGATTAGGGTTTAGGATGGGACATTATATATGAAGAGGTGTGTGGAATCTAATGGTGAGGATGCACCCAATTAAATGGGTGGTCCAGATTAAACATGGAGAATTCCTTCATGTGGGTGAGGGTGAGAGTTTAAATAAAATATATTAGGTTCCCTCATTGCTTAAATAATTGGTTGTTTACACCAAAATGCAAATTTGCAAATTAGCCCCCTTAAATTTGGGAAATTGCACAACCACATAAAATGACGAAAATTTGGCGGGCGATTCGGGGTCCGATGTTTTGTAGGGTCAGGGGGCGCTGTAAGATTGGTATGGGCTCAATTTACAGAGCACTGGAATTAAATTGGAATTTCAGAATCGGTTAAATTAGTATCCGCAATTTAAATAGAAATAAAATGCAAGTTGTGTTCAAAGATTAATTAGGAGTACATGGGGCCAAAATCAGGTCAGGTCATCAATACCAATAGTGAAGAAGACTCAGAACAGAATATTACCCTAATTTGGGCCGCACAAAAAATAGGTCAAGATTGTCCCCAATTTTTAATTGGAACGCACAACGATACAAAATAGGAATTTATTAAATAACGTCCGCGACGATTTTTGTGCGGCTAGAAATAATGCACAGAGAGCATAATTATGAGTTGCAAAAATAGCAGAATGGAAGGCGGGCATGTCTAGGGCAAGATTGTGAAATTTGTTGGAAGACAAAAGTCAGGGTAGTGCTCCAAATATCGAAGCAAAGGCAATGCGCAATAATTAATTTAAATTACGGTAATTAATTACAATCTCCAATAAATAAATTATAAATAAAACAATTAATTACATAATTCCACAATTTAGACAGGTGTTCATCTACTGGCTTCTAGGTCAAGTCTGCTAGCTCAAAATAAATGGACACTGCATATAATTATATTTAATTTACACATCGCATAATTATTTAAAACAATTAATTATCATGCAATTACTTAATTATAACTACCATAATATTGAATATTATAAAAAAAATACCCCTGTTTTCGGAATGTGGTAGTGACAGGGCTAGATTTCGAAATTTTGGGGTGGGGAGATGGTTTCTCTTGATGGAAGCTAGGGTTTCTCTTTTCTACATGAAGGATGACTTTGTGAGAAGCTTCCTTTTTATATTAAACCTAGTTTTAGGGTTTCCATGCATAGTTTTTAGATTAAACCCCCTGGCCCTCTCATGTAGAACCTAATTAACTCAGGTTTAGGCCTTCTAGGGTTTGAGGTCCAAACCTAAAATTAGAATTCTAGGGTTTCACTAGAACTGAGTTTTTTTAAATTAGGGTCTGGTCATTAGGGTTTGTCCTAATGCGTTCTAGGGTTACCTAAAACCAAATATCACTTACAATATATAATTAGTTTATAAAACTCAGCAATTTAATTTAATACATAATTATTTAAAATGGTGAAATTACACAAATGCCCTTATTTGGAAATGTGGTAGTGACAAGTCTACCCTCCTAAAAGAAATTTCGTCCTCGAAATTGGACTGAACTAGAACAAGAATAAAATCAGAAAGGAAATATACCTCGAGTCTAGAAGAGATACGGGTATTGCTCGCGCATTTCGTCCTCTCTCTCCCAGGTCGACTCCCCTGGAGAGTGATGTCTCCATGCTACACGAACCAAAGGAATAGTTTGGTTCCGCAACACCTTCTCTCTGCGGTCCAAGATCTCTACGGGCTGCTCGGGGTAGCTGAGCGTCGGACCAACCTCAATCTCCGAGTGATCAAGTACGTGACTAGGGTCGGCCATGTACCGTCTCAGCTGCGACACGTGGGACACATCATGCACTCCCTCTAATGCAGGCGGCAAGTCTAGTCTATACGCCACTGCACCTATCTTCGCAAGAATACCGAAGGGTCCGATGTAGCGTGGGCTAAGCTTCCCGCCTCTACCAAAACGAATCGTTCCACGCGTCGGAGAAATCCGTAGGAATACTAGATCGCCAACCTAAAACAAAACAGTCTCAACACGCAGTCTAAACAAATAAACACAAGCCAAAATAACAATCTATACCTGAAACTCAAGGGGTCTACGGTGGCTGTCGGCCCAATGTCGCTGTCTGTCCTGCGCCACTCGCAGTCTGTCTCTGATGAGTTTCACCTTTTCTGCTGCATCCACGACCATTTCTGGTCCTAGCAAGGCTCTCTCTCCAACGTCGTCCCAAGATAACGGTGTACGACACCTCCGTCCATAAAGAGCCTCAAATGGTGACATCTCGATGCTGGCCTGGTAGCTGTTGTTGTAAGCGAACTCTACCAGGTGCAGATGTTCCTTCCAAGAACCTCCGAGATCTAGAACGCAAGTGCGTAGCATATCCTCGAGAGTCTGAATAGTCCTTTCAGACTGCCCGTCTGTCTGGGGGTGATATGCGGTACTGAACTTGAGCTGAGTGCCCAAGCTAGCCTGCAGGCTCCTCCAGAAGTGGGAAGTGAAACGACTATCCCGATCTGAGATGATGCTCACAGGAACTCCATGAAGCCTAACAATCTGTCGTACGTACATCTCTGCGAGCCTCTCTGTCGACGTGCCCACCTTGAAAGGTAAAAAATGGGCTGATTTGGTCAACCTGTCCACGATGACCCAAATTGCGTCTTTCCCTCCTGGCGAACGTGGAAGCCGTGAAACAAAATCCATGGTCACGTGCTCCCATTTCCATTCTGGAATCGGTAAAGGTTGAAGCAAACCACCTGGCCTCTGTCGGTCTGCCTTTACCTGCTGGCACACTAGACACCGGGATACGAAGCGTGCTACCTCGCGCTTCATTCCATACCACCATACGTGCTCCCTCAAGTCTCGATACATCTTGTTGGCACCGGGATACATCGAGTACTGAGAGCGGTGTGCCTCCTGTAAAACCTTCTCACGCAGCTCCCCGCTTGGCACACATATCCTCGTGCCGTGCCGTAAAGAACCATCATCTGCGATAGTAAAGTCGTCCGACAATCCCATCCGAACCTGTGCCCTGATACTCCTCAGAGCCTCATCATCGTACTGCGCAGCTCTGATCCTGTCCATCAGTTCGGACTGTATCTGCAATCCCCACATCTGAATCTCAGCACCGGGAACTAACACTTCAATCTCCAAGCTCTCCAAATCAGCCAACAAATGCCTATCTGTCGTCAAGTACATAGCCGTCGGATACCTGCTCAAGGCATCGGCGACTACGTTAGCCTTCCCTGGATGGTACTGCAATGAGATATCGAAGTCCTTCATCAACTCCAACCACCTCCTTTGCCTCATGTTCAGCTCCTTTTGGGTGAACACGTACTTCAAGCTCTTGTGGTCTGTGAAGATCTCCACACGCTCTCCGTACAAGTAATGTTTCTACAGCTTTAGGGCGAAGATAACTGCTGCTAACTCCAAATCGTGGGTGGGGTAGTTCTTTTCATGAGGGCGTAACTTCCTGGAAGCATAGGCAATTACCTTCCCGTGCTGCTGAAGAACACATCCCAGACCCTTCCCTGAAGCATCACTGTAGATGGTGAAACCACCTGTCCCTGATGGCAACGTCAAAATTGGAGCTGTCGTCAACCTCTTCTTCAGCTCATCAAATGCGGCCTGGCACTCCTCCGTCCATACAAAATCCACATCCTTCCTAGTCAGCCTGGTCATCGGTACTGCAATCTTGGAGAAGTCTTGTACAAACCTCCTGTAGTATCCTGCTAGCCCGAGAAAACTCCTGATCTCAGCTACCGAACTGGGGGTAGCCCACGACTCCACTGCCTCGATCTTCTTTGGGTTTACCGAGATTCCGTCACCCGATACCACATGCCCAAGAAATTCGACCTTGTCAAGGAAGAATTCACACTTAGAGAGTTTTCCGTACAGCTTCTCCCTCCTGAGAGTCTCTAAGACCAATCTCAGGTGCTCTTCGTGCTCCTCCGGTGTCTTGGAATACACAAGAATATTGTCGATGAACACCACCACGAACTTGTCAAGGTACTGGTGGAACACCTTGTTCATCAGGTTCATGAATACTGCCGGTGCATTGGTTAAACCAAATGGCATTACCATGAACTCAAACTGGCCGTATCTGGTCTGAAAAGCTGTCTTCGGCGTGTCTTCTCTCTTCACCTTCACCTGGTGATAGCCTGACCTCAAATCAATCTTTGAAAACACCCTCGCCCCGCTCAACTGATCAAAAAGGTCATCTATCCTCGGCAGCGGGTACTTGTTCTTGATAGTGATATTGTTCAAAGCTCTATAATCAATACACATGCGCACCGTGCCGTCCTTCTTCGGTACGAACAATACCGGAGCTCCCCATGGTGATGAACTGGATTTGATGAAGCCTTTGTCCTGCAGCTCCTCAACTTGCTTCTTCAGTTCTGCCAGCTCGCTGTTGTTGACTCTATAGACATGTTGTGAAATGGGCTCCGCTCCTGGAACCAAGTCTATAGAGAATTCAACATCTCTGTCTGGCGGCAAGCCTGGCAACTCTTCTGGAAATACATCCAGGAACTCTGCTATTAGAGGATGTGGCAACTCCTCTTCTTCCGTCCTGGCTCCGCAAAACGTGCTCCTCCTCTGTTCTGCTGCTTCCCTGACAACCTCAAACTCCGGCTCTCCTGGTGGTCTAAACAATACTCTGCCTCTATAACAATCTATAGTAGCATGATGTCTACTCAACCAGTCCATTCCAAGCACAATATCGTACTCCGGAAGTGGCATGACGAGTAAACTCACGCTCAAGTCTCGGCCTCCTACTGACACTCTCCGGTCCTTGCAGTGATCACAAACTAGGATAATACCTCCACCAGTCATGATCTTGCAAGTCCTAGCTAATGGTTCTGTGTCTAAATGATGTCGAAGTGCATATGATACAGACACAAAACTATAGGAAGCACCAGAATCGAATAAGGTAAATGCGAGAATACAATCGAGAAGAACCGAACCTGTGATCAAGTCTCCTGCTGGCTCGATCTCCTCGACTGCCATGGCGTACGCTCGCCCCTGGGGTGCACCTTTCTGCTGCTGATGCTTGGCAAACCTCTAATTTTACTGTGGAAGTGGTCCCCTCTGTTGTTGGCCTCCTGGTGCGGTAGGTACCCTGCCTGGTCCCCTCTGGGCGGCTGCTCCACCCTGACCTGGACGAATCCGAATGGTAGGGCAATCCCTCAGCTGATGTGTCATCGATCCGCAGGACAAACATGAGCCCAATCTATGCCTGCAGATCTCTCTAGTATGTCCCATCTTCCCGCAGTACGCACACTGGATGGCGGGCTGAGTCTGCCTCTGCTGCTGTTGTTGCTGGACCTGCCCTCGGGCTGGTACCTGGTGCTGCTGCTGAAAGGGCCTCTGCTGCTGTTGATAGTGTGGACGCTTGCCTGGTCCCGCACTACTGTTTGCTCCTCCGGAAACATCGCGTCCCCTCTTGGGCCTGAGGTCCAAGTCGTTCTCGGCTATCTGGGCATCCATCAATATGCCCTCGAAAGTAGCGGTGCGACGTCCCGACGTGCGAGACTTGATCTCCCTTGCCAGCCCCTTTCTGAACTTCTGGGCCCTGTCCCCCGGATCTCTAATCATCGACGGCGCGAAGCGGCTCAGGCGGCAAAACTCCGCGGCATACTCATCGACGGACGAGCTCCCCTGGACTAAGTCATGGAACTGACTCTCCAATGCTCCCAGGACAACGTCAGGAAAGAATTTCTCCTTGAAGAGCTCCCTGAAAGCCTCCCAAGTGAGTCCTCTGCGCAAGAGTCTCGGCTCCGTGCGAAACCACGTCAGGGCAATGTCGAACATCTGGCTGCCAGCGGCCTCGATCTGGAGCGCCTCTGGAAGCTGCGCCAAGCGCAAGTTCCTCTCGATGTCCTCTAGCCAATCATCGGCGTAGAGTATCCCTTCTGTCCCCTTGAACTCCCGAGGCATCCTCCTCTTGAAGTCCACAATGGTGCCCGGCCTCTGTTGTTGCTGACCAGGATGTTGCTGCTGCTGAGTGACCCTCTCCACAGCTTGGAGAGCCACTTGGTGAGCATTCTCCATGTTCACCCTCATCATCTCTGTCTGGGCCTGATGTGCCTCAGCCTGCACTCTCTGGGCCTCTGCCGACGTCCTCTAGGCGTCGAGCATGCCCTGAATCAAAGCGAACATCTGTGCCCCATCGGCGGGCACACCTCCTGGATGCTGAACTGGTGGTGGTGGTAGAGGCCCCGTCGTAGCTGTGGGGACCCTCTGAACTGGTGGTAGAGGACCCCCGAATGCTGCAGACGCTCCCACATGTACTGGAGATGTAGGAGATGCTGCGGATGTCTGTCCGGCAGGGCGAGAGGTGGCAGACCTCTCTGAATCTGCTGCTCCGAGTCTCTGGGACCTTCTTGGCGGCATCCTGAAGACGGATCGAAAGATTCAATTAAGGCAATAGATACGATATCATCAAGGAAGGACAGTAAAAATTTCTAAAGGAATTAATCATTAAGAGTAGTATTATAAGAATCAGAAATTTCCTAATTGTGATTGAGCATATCCTCGGCCTAATTCCTATTTCCTAAAATAGGTTCGTAGTAATACTCGAAGTGAGCACCACCACGATATCACTCTAATGTGAATCTAAGACTAGACCTGCATGGGCCACCACTAAAAATGTGTCACGACCCGCACCCGGAATTTGGGCATGAGTCGTGGGTACGTCCAGCCTACGCCGCAGCATCGGCGGTAGAACGCTGTCTAGGTCACAAATATAGTATATCCTGTCAATAGTCTCAACTCCGTACGGAGGACAATAATAAATAAATCACAGTTCTATAATATACTCAATCACAAGCTATAAGAATAATGGCACGATGAGAATTGAAAAGAGTTCTAAAAAACCAACCACAATAAGTCCAACTCAAATCCTGAGTCTAAATGACCTCACAAAGTCACAAAATAATAAGTACAACTCAGTCTCAGGCTAAAACAATAAATACAGAAAAAATAATCTAAGTACAGCCAGGTAGGATCTCCTCTAGGATAGGCACCTCCTCTGGGATTTCCGGAGTGAAATCTCCCTCTAATCCTGGGCCGTAATGAGTGGGGCAAAAGTCCTCCAGGTCCTCTGAAAATGTTGTTATCCAGTCAGGATTGGAGCGAAGCACAAGCACTAACAGCAGTTTCATTAAATTGACAAAGTCTATAAACAGTGTAAGAGATACAAGATGGAAATAAATGCTGAAAATGAGAAGTACAGGAGAAAATAAAATAGACAATAGAGCATCTAGCTATGAACAATAAACAGTGAATGCTAGAACAAGTAAATCTGAATAAAGATAAAACATCTAGCTAAGTGTTTAAAATATTAGTTTATTATGTGATCGGCTTGGGACTAGATCAGGCTGATTATATATGATTAGCTATGATTCTTTTTAGGTCAGGCTAACCGTATGGTTAGCTATGGTGCATATAGTGGTCAGGCTAATCATATATAACAGCTATGGAGCATATAAATGGTCAGGCTGCACCCGACGTGAGAAGTGGGTGAGCTATGGTACATATAAATGTTTGGATATGATCACATAATCTACTAATAGTTCCCCATCCCCCAGCTAGCACGATGGATTCCAATCACGACTCCTCATGATGGGGATCTAGGGTGCTAACCCGTGTATCCATAGTGTCAGAATCAAGTATGTAATACACTATAATTTATAGAAGTAATCAATAATAAAAACTGTCAGAGAATGTACTCACCTGTGGTCCTCTGCAAAATGTGAGGATCGATGTCCAAAGTGGGATCGAAATGACCTATATATAAGATAACAATGTTAAAATGGTGTTTGGAATAATAAGAGTGATTAGCTAATTTGAAATGGGATGTTAGGCCATTTCTAGGTCTAAACTAGGTGTTACTAAGTCAACTCTAGGTTTTTGGTCAATACTAGTTAATACCTTGCTCCTTGGTTCATACTAGCTATTTTTAACTAATACTAGTTAAATACACTATATTATATGTTCTATACTTACAATATAGACTCTATATAATTACTATCTCTAATATCTTAGCTATACTTATTATATCACTCTAATATCTATACTCAACTCCACATATTAACCCACACCAATACCCCATATTCAACCCAACTTGACATCCCCACAATACACTAGCCTAATACACATTAACATTTAATACCCATTAGCAACCACATACCTGTACATGCAATTCCAATTGCTGGAACCCCCCTACTGATCCACAACTCATATTACTTACTACCCCTTAACCCAAATAACTGATACACATCTCAGCTATCTAACATACTGAAATTAATTCCTACACACACACAGGAAACTAGGTTCTATAGAACTCACACACACAAGTTCTGAACTGACACAGTACACACACACACATGTGCACACAGACACTTACTATACCTCTCTTCCCCAATCTGATACACAGACACAATTAACAGGGTTGCACACACACACACACAGTTTTTCTCAGGTTGAGGTTGTTTGGTTTCACACCTACACAGTCCCTAACTAACTGAAACCCCCAACTGCTGATACCCTACTAAATGCTGATACACAGACATTGGGACACAGGTTACCACAAGCTACACTACTCTATCTACTGATCACTCACACACAGTTTAACAGATTTTCCCCCAATTCAAATACACTGATACATAACCTTACACACATACTGATATCTGCACAGCAACACACCTATATTACTGATACATTCTGCACTCACAGGCACTGATTCACAATATCAGTTAATGAGAACTGATACACTACACAGTTCACACATACACAGCCAATAAAACCCCTATTCACTGATACTCTATCTCACTGATATATGCATTACCTCACCTATCCCTACACCTGAACTTACCCTCATCTCTTACAGGAAACCCGACCTCCCCATCAACCATGCTGCATTTGAATAGTGAGTCAGTGTGCAACTGATACTGCACCCTGATGAGGTTTGCCTGCAGGTTCTTCCTCAAGGCTGCTACTAGGTAAATCTCCACTGCACATGTGTGCAACTTGACACACATGAACCTTCAGTCCAGTACACAAAAGCTACACAGTTTGGCCCAAACACCCTTCCTGCTCTCACTAATGAACACACAGTTATCAACTCAAGGTAACACCTACCCACACAGTCACACAAGTTGCACACAGTTCTAAGGTACTGAACTCACACAGGGAAACATATAGCCACATACACAGTATATCTCTCCCAAACCCGATTGCTCTGTACACACAGTAATTTCCAGAACCCGACTGTACAGTGAATCCCCCTCTTCAAATCACACACACATCTACAAACCTAGATATATATACAAACACGCATCAAATCTATATACATATGTATAAATATATATAGACATCATACATCATTCATCAAATTAGATTTTTATTAGAGTAGATTAGTGTCACTACCACATTCCAAAAATAGGGGTAATTTCGACTTTTTACAATATTTAATATTATTGTAGTTATAATTAATTAATTGCATGAATAGTATATATTGATTTAAATAATTATGTGAGATGTGTAATTAAATATAGTATTAGATGCAGTGTTCATTTATTTTAATTTTTTTGCTAGCAGACTAGACCTAGAAGCCCAGTAGAAGACCACCTGTCCGAATTATAGAATTCTGGATTTTATTATTTTATTAGAATTTAATATTTGGAGATTGTAATTAATTACTGTATTTTATTTAATATTTTGCGCATTGCTTTGCTTCGATATTTGGAGCACTATCCAGACTTTTGTCTTCCAACAAATTTCACAATCTTGCCCTAGACATGCCCGCCTTCCATTCTGCTATTTTTGCAACTCGTAATTTTGCTCCTGTGCATTATTTCTGGCCGTGCAAAAATCGTCGCGGACGTTATTTAATAAATCCCTATTTTTCATCGTTGTGCGTTCCAATCGAAAATTGGAGGCAATCTTGACCTATTTTTCGTGCGGCCCAAATTAGGATAATGTTCTGTTCTGAGTCTTCTTCATTATTGGTATTGAGGACTTGACCTGATTTTGGCTCCATGTACTCCTAATTAATTGTTGAACACAACTTGCATTTATTTCTATTTAATTTGAGGATACCATTTTATCTGATTCTGAAATTCCAAATTAATTCCAGGGCCCTGCAAATTCAGCCCATACCCATCTTACAGTGCCCCCTGACCCTACAAAATACCGGACACCGAATCGCCCGCCAAATTTTCGTCATTTCATGTGTTTGTGCAATTTCCCAAATTTAAGGGGGCTAAATTGTAAATTGGCATTTTGTGGCCTCACCCAATTATTTTAAACCAATGAGGGAGCCTATTAATTTTTTAATTAAAACTCTCATCCCTACATGAATTATTTCCTCATGTTCAATCCTAGCCACCCATTCCAGGGATGTATCCTTACCCTCCATCAAATTCCCTCATCCTATATAATGACATGTCCCATCCTAAACCCTAATCCCTAGGTAACCTAGAAAACACCACCACCTCCACAAGCCTCCTCCCTCTCTCATACGTAGGTATATTTTTCTTCTTCTCTTTTCTCCTTCTTCCTTTCTCCTCCTCTTTCCTTCCTTTTTCTTCTTCTTCCTTTTGTTTTTGATTTTTGAATTCAAATGATAGTTTAAGGGGGGGGGGGGGAAAACTTGAAGTTACTGTGCATCTCCACCCCTGACTGTGCTGTTCCCGGCCGACCATCGGGCTGCTGTCTCCTGCCCAGGTGGCCGCTTCCTCCCTCACGAGCATCCAGCCCGGCGGCTCCCCGCGGCGACTGCCCGGCCGGCGGCTCTCCCTCCACCGTCCTCTGCAACTCCCACCACCACCATCATCTACAACCGCCTCCCCTCAGCCACTGCCCTCCGGTCCGGCCACCCCGTCCCTTCTTCTCCTCCTCCTCCTAGCTAGTCATCTCATCCGGCCGAGTCCCAGCCATTCAGCCGACCTGTTCACCCCTCCGGCCCGGCGGCTCTCCCACCATCAGCCTCCTGCTGACTACTCCGGCGGCATCTACTCCCATCCACATCTCCTCTACTCCGGCCGAGTACCGACCCCGCAAGCCGATCCTCCTCCGGCCCGGCGAGAACTCCGGCCCCAGCGACCCCCCAACTCTCGAGCACCTCCCCGGCTGCACTCCGACGTACCGCGGCCGCTGCTCCCATCATCACCACCATCATCGAGCCCTCTGCTGTAAGCAGTTCTCTTCTCTTCCCTTCCTTCTCTTTATATATATATATATATATATATATATATATATATATATATATATATATATAGATATATATGTATATATATACATACGTATATACGTTCATGTATATACTAATATATGTATTTGTATATATTAAATCAATGTGTAGGTACATGTATGTGTAAAATTAATTTATATGTAAATGTATATATTTAATTAAAGTGTATGTATGAGTATGTATTTAATTTATTGGTATGTAGATATATATGTATATATATATATATATACATTGATTTATTTTTATAATCTCTATTTAATAAAAGTATATTAGTATAATTTAAATTAGTGTATTAAAATATACTAATTTTAGTGAAGGATATAATTATATTGGTATATATGTACTATATACATATTGGTATGTGTATAGTATTATTATTAATTAATGTTAATACGCTTGTATAAGCATAGTATATATATATTTTAGTATGCATATATATATTTTGGTATTTTGGTGTATATGTATATATAAATGGTAGGTATTGATGTTTAACAACAGGTATTGTATAATTTAATATATGTACATGTATATTTTATTTTTTTATTAAATGTTAAACATGTATTAAATATGTATTTTAGTATTTAATATTATATATATAATGTATTGGTATATATATATATATATGTGTATATATATTTTATAAACCCTTGGCATGTTTTTATGTATATACACATATATTGTATATGTGTTTAATTTGATAGATATAAATACGTGTTCTACTATAAGTATTTTAAATATATATATACTTAGCATATTTTCAAGGTATGTTTAATTGGTATATATATATTTTATAAATTCAATTTGGTATATACCTATTTGTATTAGTATATATATATGGTAGGTATTAATGATTAAATAGGTAATGTGTTTTATTCCTACTAGGTGACCCTAGCTGACTAGTGCCTGCCTGGCATGGCCCTGAGGCCAGTGTTTATAGACTGTGTGTTAGCATAGCATCTGATACAAGTGTTATAATTGTGATATGTTTATAGGACTGTTGATCCCAGGGGATACTCTGGAACAGGACATCCATAAATACCAGCTAAGGACCCAAGGCAAGTACATTCTCTGATAATTTCCAATTCTTGATAATTTCTATAAATTCAATGATCTTGAAATGTTACAACTGAATCCTTGACACTGTGCTACACGGACTAGTATAGCTTGGATCTGCAGTCATGAGATGTTACCTTAATTTTCGTATTGACATTATACACGATATTAACATTGACATTGACATTGACATTAGACATTGATAATTAGACATTGTACATAATATATTAGACAATGTTCGTGTATTCGTGACGTGTCATGATTTGATCCACAGTACTAGTTGGGGGCGGGGAAATTGCTAGTGAGAGATGTGATCAAATACCCATGGTATAATTAGATATTATTGGTGTTAATCATACCCCCACGTATGATTAGCCAGACTGTAGCAATCGTACATGTTCCCAAGCCGATCACATTTCGAAACTACTATTTCAAACACTTAGAGTAGATTACAGTTTTCCTATTTAAATCATATACTACATCACCCGTATATGATACTGTTCCTTGTTCTTTCATTTTCATACATGCACTGACTGTATCATATTGCCTATTGCCTGTCTCTCTTTACTTGCCATCGCATTTTATTTTACTGTCTTCTCAGTAGCTAGCATGACATGTTTATTGTATTATAGTCCTTATCAATTAAATGGAACTGTTATTTGAGATTGTGCTTTGCTCCTTCCTGACTGGAAATATTTTTCCAGACTATGCCTTAGAGGACCGCTGTCCGACACTTTATGGACCATATGGTGAGTAGCTGCAGACTTGGTAGTTTAGCTGTGATTCTGGAAGGTCTAGCCGAAAATCACTAATTCTTTTAGTTTTCTGATTAGTTCTTTTAGTAGGCTATTGGTACCGGATTTGTCTCTGGCATTTTTGATGATTCTTGGATATTGTTGAGTTAGAATATTACTTGTGGATTTGTGTTGTATTTAATTTTAATTTCTGTTTCGAAATCTTATCGTGCTGTGATCCTGTGATTGAGTATGTGTTCATCGTATTTATGGCATCCGTGCCTCCTAATGGAGATTGGATGCTTGCGTGACATTAGTTAGATAGTATCAAGACCTTGACAGCGTTCTACCGCCGACACTGCGGCGTAGGCTGGACGTACCCACGCACTCGTGCCCCTAAACCGGGTGCGGGTCGTGACACGTTTTTAGTGGTGGCCCATGCAGGTCAGACTTTGCGAGTTGTGCGATGTCGTAGTAGTGTGACGTCCTTGTTATACTACTGCGTGCCTGCTATAGGACATAGGACATAGGATACTAGGACGAGAGCAAATACTCAATCACAATTCCTTGAGAGATTCCTGGGATGACCCCTGAGAATCTTGTTAAAATTTCCAATTTAAATCATTCCCTTGTTCCGTCCATTCTCACTTGTGATATTGATTGATTATTATTGATTAGGTATTAAGTTAGGATTTTGGGTTTCATTGTAGGGTTGATTTCATATTAAGGTAAATTTATAGACTGATTTATGGTATTATTTGATGATGCCCGTCAATGAGGACAGTGAAAATGATTAACATTAGAGCTATTGGACTACAGAAGGTGGATTAAAGTTTTAATTGAAGATTGAAAATGAATTTCAAATTTTAGGATTTTGAGAAGATTGAGATTGTTATTAAAATATTATTGTGAAGATTTCAATGAATTGCAAAATTTTGAAATTTGAGGAATTGAAATATTGTTATTAAAATTTTATTTTTGAGGATTCAGATTCGATTCAATAAACCTAGACAAGTCTGTAAGGATTTTGTGTGATTAAGTTTTATTTCTGTATTTAAATAATTAACCTTGAGGGAAGTATATGCATTGTACTATAAAATTTATTCGAGGAGTTATTTTGAGGAATTTTAATTGAGGATAGGAATTTATAGTGAGAGAGATATTAGTGTATAAGTAGGTGAGATGCATGTGTAAGGATATGTTGGTTGAGCATGATTGAGATTCACTGCAAACTGACTTGGGTTTTTATCTAGGATTGTATTAGAGAGTGCAGTCCTTAGTATAGTGTGTTGCATTTGATATGCACTTGAGTGATAAGGGTAACTAGCATCAACTGTTGCAGTAGGTAAGGAAGCTAGCAGTGAGAGTGTTTGTGATAGAACTGTGATACCTAGGGGATAGAGATATCAGACCATGGATGCATCTTTGACCTGTGCAATCAACTAGGGTTTATTTCCAATCTTTTACCTTGAATGTTGCTTCCTTAGAACTGTACTGTCCTTCCTTGATAATATCATATTTTTGCCTTAATTGATTCTTTGGGATCTGTCTTCAGGATGTCACCGAAGACACGGTCTATGAGAGCGGGAACACCAGCTTTAGAGGGGTCTGCCACCTCTCCACCTGATGGACAGACATCCGTAGTTCCTCCTACATCTCCGATGCATGTGGGAGTTTCTACACTTTTCGGGGATCCTTCTTCCCCACCTGTTCAGAGGATAGCCGCAGCTGTGACGGATAACCTTCCTCCTCCACCGACTCCGATTCCCGAAGGTTTGCCCATTGATGGGGCGCAGATGTTTACCTTGATCCAAGGCATGGTAGATGCCCAGAGAGTGGCGGCAGATGCTCAGCGAGTTCAAGCTGAGGCTCAGAGGGTACAAGCAGAAGCGCACCAAGCACAAACCGAGCTGATGAGAGAGAGCATGGAGAACGCTCACCAGATGGCACTACAGGCAGTTGAGAGAGTTGCCCAGCAGTATCCTGGCCAGTGGCAGCCGAGGGTATTTCAGTATCAACAGCAGTACCCGGCACCAGTTCCTGTACAGCAGGATCAACGAACTTGTCATTTCTGTAAGAAGCCAGGTCACCTTTGGAAGAGCTGTAGAACGAGGCTGGGACTTTGTTTGCACTGTGACGCTGCGGGACATCGAGTAAAGGATTGTCTTCGAGTTCCTTATCTTTCCGACCAGCGCGCAGCTCCAAATTATAGAGATCCAGTTAGGCTACCTGTGGAACCGTATATTGCTCAGCACCCGCAAAGGGATCCACCCCAGCAGGGCGGGCATTTGCGATGACGGTCGAGGAGACCGATCCTGCAGGTAATGTGTTAGCAAGTTCTGTTCTTTCCTTCATTCTGTCCCTATCTACTTGATTGATTGATTGATTGATTCCTTAGTACCGTAGTTGCATGCATGATTTCTTGTTATAATATAGTTAGTAGTACCCCTGATACAGAGACTGCAATACCATGACAAAAGACACCATGATCATACATATTTCCCTTAGGTTACATGTTGTATGGTTGTAGGTAGAATTCTCTTAGACTTTGATTGTTGAGGATTTAACTGTAGTAAAGATTAACGAAGAGGTTATGACTTGACAAAGAGAGACAAGGTGCCTAAAATTTTGAGGAAAAATATTAAATTAAATAAGGAGTTGGGATGCGTAATTGAAATTTTGTTAAATCATTGATTTTAAGAAGATTATGAAATGATTGAATTTATCATTAAATTTGAGGAATTTAAGAAGGCCATCGATATATTTATTGGACTGTAAGTTATGAACTTATATCTTGAATATTGTATTGGAGGTTTCATAAGTATTACATCGTTGCATATTATGTGGAAAAAAAAATCGAGGAATAAGAACACAAATGGATTAGTGTTAAATTCAAATTTTGGGATGAGATTCAATTTTAGAAATATGCATTGATTGGATTTCAATTAGAGGATTGAATATTAAATTCTTGTATTTCGTTATTAACCTAAAAATTTTGGAGGATATTGTGCTAAGAATGGAATTTGATTTTATATTTGAAGATTTTTAGGGATATGATATTTATAGTATTTTTTGAAAGAATTTATTGTGAAATAACAATATGGAGTGGTTCATGATTATATGATTTGAGGAATTTAATTTTGATGGTAGTGAATACATAAATAAAACAATAGAGGATTGAAAAAAAAAATCGAGGATAAACATTGATTTAAATAAAGGGTCAAGAATTTAACATGACGGAATTTATGATGTATAAATTCCAGGAAGATTATGACATGCTTAAATTGATTATTAAATTGGGAAATTTTGGGAGATTATCAACATACTTATTTGATTGCAAGTTACGAATTTTAGAATTTTATACTTGGATGTCGCATTTAGAGAATCCTTAAGTATCGTATTGTTGAGTATTTTGAGGAAGAGGAAATCGAGAAATAAAATTTTTGATGGATAAATGTTTAAATTCAAACTTGTGGGACGAGATTACATTTTATAATTGTGCACTGATTAAAATCAAATTTGAGGAGTGGATATTAAATGCTGAGTATTGAATTATTAACTAAAAACTTTCAGGAAATTTTTGATAAAAATGGACTTTGATTCTATGTCGAGGATTTTTACAGAATTTTTGGAAAATTGTGGAAAGACCTTGTGAATTGTTAACTGAGTTCGTGATTGAAGAATTTAAACTTTGAGGGAATAATAATGATGTGTATGATAAATGCTACTTTGAGGATTTTAAATTTCGAGGACGAAATTCTTTTAAGGTGGGTAGACTTGTCACTACCACATTCCGAAAACAGGGGTAATTTCGACTTTTTACAATATTTAATATTATTGTAGTTATAATTAATTAATTGCATGAATAGTATATATTGATTTAAATAATTATGTGAGATGTATAATTAAATATAGTATTAGATGCAGTGTTCATTTATTTTTATTTTTTTGCTAGCAGACTAGACCTAGAAGCCCAGTAGAAGACCACCTGTCCGAATTATAGAATTCTGGATTTTATTATTTTATTAGAATTTAATATTTGGAGATTGTAATTAATTACTGTATTTTATTTAATATTTTGCGCATTGCCTTTGCTTCGATATTTGGAGCACTATCCAGACTTTTGTCTTCCAACAAATTTCACAATCTTGCCCTAGACATGCCCGCCTTCCATTCTGCTATTTTTGCAACTCGTAATTTTGCTCCCTGTGCATTATTTCTGGCCGCGCAAAAATCGTCGCGGACGTTATTTAATAAATCCCTTTTTTCATCGTTGTGCGTTCCAATCGAAAATTGGAGGCAATCTTGACCTATTTTTCGTGCGGCCCAAATTAGGGTAATGTTCTATTCTGAGTCTTCTTCATTATTGGTATTGAGGACTTGACCTGATTTTGGCTCCATGTACTCCTAATTAATTGTTGAACACAACTTGCATTTATTTCTATTTAATTTGAGGATACCATTTTATCTGATTCTGAAATTCCAAATTAATTCCAGTGCCCTGCAAATTCAGCCCATACCCATCTTACAGTGCCCCCTGACCCTACAAAATACCGGACACCGAATCGCCCGCCAAATTTTTGTCATTTCATGTGTTTGTGCAATTTCCCAAATTTAAGGGGGCTAAATTGCAAATTGGCATTTTGTGGCCTCACCCAATTATTTTAAACCAATGAGGGAGCCTATTAATTTTTTAATTAAAAACCCTCATCCCTACATGAATTATTTCCTCATGTTCAATCCTAGCCACCCATTCCAGGGATGCATCCTCACCCTCCATCAAATTCCCTCATCCTATATAATGACATGTCCCATCCTAAACCCTAATCCCTAGGTAACCTAGAAAACACCACCACCTCCACAAGCCTCCTCCCTCTCTCATACGTAGGTATATTTTTCTTCTTCTCTTTTCTCCTTCTTCCTTTCTCCTCCTCTTTCCTTCCTTTTTCTTCTTCTTCCTTTTGTTTTTGATTTTTGAATTCAAATGATAGTTTAAGGGGGGGGGGGGGGAACTTGAAGTTACTGTGCATCTCCACCCCTGACTGTGCTGTTCCCGGCCGACCATCGGGCTGCTGTCTCCGGCCCAGGTGGCCGCTTCCTCCCTCACGAGCATCCAGCCCGGCGGCTCCCCGCGGCGACTGCCCAGCCGGCGGCTCTCCCTCCACCGTCCTCTGCAACTCCCACCACCACCATCATCTACAACCGCCTCCCCTCAGCCACTGCCCTCCGGTCCGGCCACCCCGTCCCTTCTCCTCCTCCTCCTCCTAGCTAGTCATCTCATCTGGCCGAGTCCCAGCCATTCAGCCGACCTGTTCACCCCTCCGGCCCGGCGGCTCTCCCACCATCAGCCTCCCGCTGACTACTCCGGCGGCATCTACTCCCATCCCTATCTCCTCTACTCCGACCGAGTACCGACCCCGCAAGCCGATCCTCCTCCGGCCCGGCGAGAACTCCGGCCCCAGCGACCCCCCAACTCTCGAGCACCTCCCCGGCTGCACTCCGACGTACCGCGGCCGCTGCTCCCATCATCACCACCATCATCGAGCCCTCTGCTGTAAGCAGTTCTCTTCTCTTCCCTTCCTTCTCTTTATATATATATATATATATATATATATATATATATATATATATATGTATATATATACATACGTATATACGTTCATGTATATACTAATATATGTATTTGTATATATTAAATCAATGTGTAGGTACATGTATGTGTAAAATTAATTTATATGTAAATGTATATATTTAATTAAAGTGTATGTATGAGTATGTATTTAATTTATTGGTATGTAGATATATATGTATATATATATATATATATATATATATATACATTGATTTATTTTTATAATCTCTATTTAATAAAAGTATATTAGTATAATTTAAATTAGTGTATTAATATGTACTAATTTTAGTGAAGGATATAATTATATCGGTATATATGTACTTTATACATATTGGTATGTGTATAGTATTATTATTAATTAATGTTAATACGCTTGTATAAGCATAGTATATATATATTTTAGTATGCATACATATATTTTGGTATTTTGGTGTATATGTATATATAAATGGTAGGTATTGATGTTTAACAACAGGTATTGTATAATTTAATATATGTACATGTATATTTTATTTTTTCATTAAATGTTAAACATGTATTAAATATGTATTTTAGTATTTAATATTATCTCCTCTATATAATGTCAAAACTAGGCTTCACCGTGAAAAAAATTTCGTTCCAAAAATGCCCTTCAACATATTTAGTAATTAAAAAGAATACCTACAATAAATTCCACTGACAACCATTTAAGAGATGCAATAATGATAACCATTTACGGAAATCAAAGGGTTCATGCTACTTGTTAAGTCTTTTAAATTGTTACCAAAGAATTCGAAGGGTTGAACAATTAACCTATATAATTAAAAGTAGTAGAAATAAACTAACTCATCAACATCATTCACTCCAATATACGTGCAAAGCACGTGCATATATACTAGTATATATAATGTATTGGTATA
Source organism: Iris macrosiphon (assembly GCA_036927795.1). Taxonomy (NCBI): domain Eukaryota; kingdom Viridiplantae; phylum Streptophyta; class Magnoliopsida; order Asparagales; family Iridaceae; genus Iris; species Iris macrosiphon. Next base: position 164,988 of record JAYESA010000389.1, on the reverse strand, counting down.
TATATATATGTGTATATATATTTTATAAACCCTTGGCATGTTTTTATGTATATACACATATATTGTATATGTGTTTAATTTGATAGATATAAATACGTGTTCTACTATAAGTATTTTAAATATATATATACTTAGCATATTTTCAAGGTATGTTTAATTGGTATATATATATTTTATAAATTCAATTTGGTATATACCTATTTGTATTAGTATATATATATGGTAGGTATTAATGATTAAATAGGTAATGTGTTTTATTCCTACTAGGTGACCCTAGCTGACTAGTGCCTGCCTGGCATGGCCCTGAGGCCAGTGTTTATAGACTGTGTGTTAGCATAGCATCTGATACAAGTGTTATAATTGTGATATGTTTATAGGACTGTTGATCCCAGGGGATACTCTGGAACAGGACATCCATAAATACCAGCTAAGGACCCAAGGCAAGTACATTCTCTGATAATTTCCAATTCTTGATAATTTCTATAAATTCAATGATCTTGAAATGTTACAACTGAATCCTTGACACTGTGCTACACGGACTAGTATAGCTTGGATCTGCAGTCATGAGATGTTACCTTGATTTTTGTATTGACATTATACATGATATTGACATTGACATTGACATTAGACATTGATAATTAGACATTGTACATAATATATTAGACAATGTTCGTGTATTCGTGACGTGTCATGATTTGATCCACAGTACTAGTTGGGGGCGGGGAAATTGCTAGTGAGAGATGTGATCAAATACCCATGGTATAATTAGATATTATTGGTGTTAATCATACCCCCACATATGATTAGCCAGACTGTAGCAATCGTACATGTTCCCAAGCCGATCACATTTCGAAACTACTATTTCAAACACTTAGAGTAGATTACAGTTTCCCTATTTAAATCATATACTACATCACCCGTATATGATACTGTTCCTTGTTCTTTCATTTTCATACATGCACTGACTGTATCATATTGCCTATTGCCTGTCTCTCTTTACTTGCCATCGTATTTTATTTCACTGTCTTCTCAGTAGCTAGCATGACATGTTTATTGTATTATAGTCCTTATCAATTAAATGGAACTGTTATTTGAGATTGTGCTTTGCTCCTTCCTGACTGGAAATATTTTTCCAGACTATGCCTTAGAGGACCGCTGTCCGACACTTTATGGACCATATGGTGAGTAGCTGCAGACTTGGTAGTTTAGCTGTGATTCTGGAAGGTCTAGCCGGAAATCACTAATTCTTCTAGTTTTCTGATTAGTTCTTTTAGTAGGCTATTGGTACCGGATTTATCTCCGGCATTTTTGATGATTCTTGGATATTGTTGAGTTAGAATATTACTTGTGGATTTGTGTTGTGTTTAATTTTAATTTCTGTTTCGAAATCTTATCGTGCTGTGATCCTGTGATTGAGTATGTGTTCATCGTATTTATGGCATCCGTGCCTCCTAATGGAGATTGGATGCTTGCGTGACATTAGTTAGATAGTATCAAGACCTTGACAGCGTTCTACCGCCGACACTGCGGCGTAGGCTGGACGTACCCACGCACTCGTGCCCCTAAACCGGGTGCGGGTCGTGACAATTAGATAGGTTCATCCCTTTTTGGCATTTCATCAAACACATGCAGTGCAGAAAACAATTATACATACAACCCATGAATCCTTAACCCAAAACCCTAAAAATCGAGTTTAACCTACCCATATGAGATGAAATCAACCTACCTACGAATACCTAGGGTTAGGGTTTCTGATAATTGGGGAAAACAATTGTTGGGGACACTTAAACCTAAACAAACCCTAAAATTCGAAACTACACAGCAAGGGTGGTTTCCTAATGGCATTAACATCTGAAAACAAAATAAAAAAAGAATAAAAATAGGGTTTTTACCTGCAGGGATGGTTTCTTCAATGAGGTTCTTCTTCTCCAAGGCTTCCTGACCCACGTTCCTTGCTTTCCTTGCTTTGGAGGAGGAGAAAATGGAACCTAGGGCTAGATTTTGAAATTTTGGGGTGGGGAGATGGTTTCTCTTGATGGAGGCTAGGGTTTCTCTTTTCTACATGAAGGATGGCTTTGTGAGAAGCTTCCTTTTTATATTAAACCTAGTTTAGGGTTTCCATGCATAGTTTTTAGATTAAACCCCCTGGCCCTCTCATGTAGAACCTAATTAACTCAGGTTTAGGCCTTCTAGGGTTTGAGGTCCAAACCTAAAATTAGAATTCTAGGGTTTCACTAGAACTGGGTTTTTTTAAATTAGGGTCTGGTCATTAGGGTTTGTCCTAATGCGTTCTAGGGTTACCTAAAACCAAATATCACTTACAATATATAATTAGTTTATAAAACTAAGCAATTTAATTTAATACATAATTATTTAAAATGGTGAAATTACACAAATGCCCTTATTTGGAAATGTGGTAGTGACACTTTCTTCTTGTAGATCCTTGGTGTAGCAACCTCAAAGATAAATTTGGAAAGAGATTGGTGAAGAATTGGTGGAGATTGATGAGGGAATGGAAGGAATTTGGAGATAAAAGAGTGTAGATCTAGAATTTTGGAATTGGAATGAAATGATATAATTTTCTCTCTCCTCCTAGAAGTGGCCGGCCTATATACACCCCTATAGCAATATGAAATGACAAAAATATCCCTTGGGGTCTCTCATGAAGAAATTAATTAGGGAGAGAAGATTCTAGTCTAATGGTTTCACTAATTAATTAATCTCATAATCCATGGGCCTAATTCATGGGCTCAAATTAGACTAGTCTAAAAGTTGGTTCATGCATTCTAAATAATTGGGTAGGTCCACTACACAAGTCCAAAACAAATCTATAACTAGCAACAATTAATAATACAATAAATAAATAAATCATGCAATGCATAAATATTAATTATAATTAATCCTAAAATAATTAATACCCATTGACAATTATCAAACTACCCTTGGATGAAAATGTGAGGGTGACAAACCTACCCACCTTAGAAAAATTTTGTCCTCGAAATTAAGGAAGAAACTATCTACCAAAAGCAAATAATACAATGCAAGAAAGAATTATACCTCACGGCTCGAACAGATATAGATATCGCTCGCGCATCTCGTTCTCTTGCTCCCAGGTACTCTTTCCTGGCGAGTGATGCCTCTACACGATATGCATCAAAGAAATCATCTGGTTCCTAAGCACATTCTCTCTTCGATCCAGAATCTCCACTGGCTGCTCTGGATAACTAAGAGTAGGGCCCACCTCTATCTTCGAGTGATGCAACACATGATTGGGATCTGCCATGTACCATCTCAACTGTGATATATGAAATACGTTGTGCACTTCCTTCAGTGTACGTGGTAAGTCTAGTCTGTAAGCGACTGTACCGACCCTCTCAAGAATACAGAAAGGATCGATGAATCACGGACTAAGCTTGCCGCCTCCACCGAAATGAATCATGCCACATGTCAGAGAAATCCTCAAGAAAACCAGACCGCCATCCTAGCACGAAACACAACCTTAGCACTCTAACAAGCAACAATCAAACACAAGCAAGACAAAACTAAAGCTATACCTCAAACTCCAAAGGTCTCCGGTGGCTATCGGCCCAATGCTGCTGCCTGTCCTGCGCCACTCGAAATCTATCCCTAATAAGATTCACATTCTCTGCTGCATCCACTACCATCTCTGGTCCCAATAAAGCTCTGTCACCAACATCATCCCAAGACAATGGAGTACGACACCTCCGTCTATACAACGCCTCGAATGGTGACATCTCAATGCTGGCTTGGTAGCTGTTATTGTATAAAAACTCTACCAAGTGAAGGTGATCCTCCCAAGAACCTCCAAGATCCAAAGCACAGGTGTGTAGCATGTCCTCGAGAGTCTGAATAGTCTTCTCCGACTGTCCGTCCGTCTGAGGGTGATAGGCAGTACTGAACTTGAGCTGAGTGCCCAAGCTAGCCTGCAAACTCCTCCAGAAATGGGACATGAAGCGACTATCCCGACCTGAGACAATGCTCACAAGAATACCGTACAATCTGACAATCTGGAGCACATACATTTTCGCAAGTCTCTCCGTAGATGTACCCACTCTAAATGACAAAAAGTGGGATAATTTGGTCAACCTATCCACGATAACCCAAATCGCATCTGTCATGACCCGCACCCGGTATAGGGGCACGAGAGCGTGGGTACGTCCAGCCTACGCCACAGCATCGGCGGTAGAACGCTGTCTAGGTCATGTAACTATCTAATCAATCTCACATGAATATCCAACTCCATAAGGAGACGCAGATATCACAAAATAATATAGAAATATACTCAATCACATAAGCTAAGGCACGATGAGATATCGAAGCAAGCAATAAAATATAAGACAAGTCTAAACAATAATAAATAATCTAACCTGCAATCAATAACATCCAGTCTCCAAGTATGCTGGAAATAAGTTCTCTATGTCACAGTCTGAAAAAAATATCCAGTCAGGATTGGAACGAAATACACCTCTAACAGCAGTTCCATGTATATTGACAAAAACTATAACACAGTGTAAAGAAATACATGACAGATAGGAAATACTGGAAAAAAGAAATTCTGGAATAATTAGATTACTGGAGCATGTTATCATCAAGGTACATCTAGCAATAAAATAGAAATCCAAGTACACGCAAGAATAATGAACTGGTATATAAATGTGTACAAGAACAACAACTAGAACATGTAGAGATGCTAGATCAATATACTAGAGATGCATGTCAATGATCCTCTAACCAAGTGTGTGAAATATTAGTATATCATATGATCGGCTTGGGACTGATCATGCTTGTTACATATGATTAGCTATGATTCATGTAGGGTCAGGCTAACCATCCGGATAGCTATGATGCGAGCAATAGTCAGGCTAATCACATGTAACAGGCTATGAGGCATGTAATGGTCAGGCTGCACCGACATGAGGTATGGGTGAGCTATGATGCATGTAAGGTTGGGTATGATCACATAAGCTACTAATATTTTCCCATTTCTCCAGCTAGCACGATGGATTCCAATCACGACTCCTCGTGACAGGTCTCAATGATGCCAACTCGTGTAAAGAACAGTGTCAGAGTCATGTACGCTATACAACAAGAATTATAGAGATAATCAATATAATGGAAACTGTCAGAGAATGTACTCGCCTGAGGTCCTGTTGCTGGTATAAATCAGAGTCCAAGTCACAGTCCAAATAGCCTATGTATTACAAATTTACCATGTCAAAAGATAATTTATTTTAATTTATTTAATTTTGGAATAATTAATCTAAAATCATATTTTAATCTTATTATTCTAATTTTTAGGTCAAATCCTAATTTTTGCCCAAAAGAACCTAAATTTATCGACTCGAGACTCATGGCACGCAAATCGAGGCAATCTGTTGACCGAAAAGTCAACCGACACAAACTCGACTTTCATGCATGATTCCCTGTAGATTTCAGCGTCAAAAACACGCTAGAATTTATGGCTCGTCCAAATTCAAATTTGTTTGGGAATTATGGCACATACAAGTTTCGTATCGTGCACCGATGGTTAAATTTTACCCTAGAAGTTCTACAGAATTAACAATATAAAAATACTTTGAAATAAATTCTGGGAAAAATATATGTCAATGATCTCGACATTATCTTTCCGAAACTTTAAACGGTTCATGATTCTGATTCCTTGTTCTCCCGAAATCACGAAAATATCGAAATACGTCTATTTTTGGACATGCTGTGTTCTACGAATTTTTCAGAATTTAATAATCATAATTTCGTAATAAAAATTTATATAATCAGAAATCTAACCTCAATATTATTCTAACACAAAAAACTAGGCCTCATTTGGAGTCCGGAGCTATGCGCAATGGCTTCTGGAAGATGAAGGAACCCTAGATGGCAATTCTCCAAAAATCGGCTGAAGAAAAACCCTAGAAAATAACTAAACTAATATATATATATAGAGGAGAGAGAAAGAGCAGCCGCGGTTCAGGAGCTTGCAACGTGGCAGCCATCCGTGGCTCCCCGCCCAGATCCAGCGATCGTAGATCCACGCGGCTCGGCTCAGCTGAGTCCGACTCGGACTTGGACGCGGCTCGGCTTGGCTCGGCTTGGCTCGGCTTCACCCGCGGTCGCTGACAGGCAGGCCCCGCACTGTTGGCTGCTGGAGGCTGACAGGTGGGCCCCCTGTTTGCTGACTGGGCAGAAATAATTTCTTTTTAGGTTTTTTTTCAGAAAATAGTTTTTAATTCAGTTTTTTATAATTAACTCAAAATAAATGCTAAAAATAATCAGAAAATTCCCAAAAAAATTCTAGAAAATATATTTTATTATTTAGAACCTAAAATAAAAGTTTGGGATATTTTTAAATATATTTGTCCCTAAAATAAATTCTTGAAAGTCCTAAAAAATTAGGATTACTAGTTTTTAATTAACAAAAAAAATTATGGAAAAATTCCACTAGCCCCAAATTAACCTAAAAATAATATTTAAGCACGAATTTCAGGATACGAAGGTTACAAGTCTACCCACCTTAAAAAAATTTCGTCCTTGAAATTTAAAATTCTCAATTTTTTTTTGACCATCAAAATTAAATTCATCAAATCATACAATCATGAACTAATCCATATTGTTTTTTTCACAACTTTTCAAAATTCTAGAAGTATCATATTCCTGCAAACCTTTAAAATTAAAAAAAATCAAATTTCATTCTTATCAAAATCTCCTCAAAAATTTATGCTAATCACTAAATACAAAACTTAATATTCAATCCTCTAATTTTAAATCCACTCAATGTATATTTACAAAATTTAAAATCTCGTCCAAAAAGTTTGAATTTCACACACTAATCCATTAATCATCTTACTCCTCAAATTTTGAGTAAATCACTGAATATAAAATTTACTATCAATCCTTTAATTGAAATTCCATCAATGCATATTTATAAAATTAAAAAAAAATCTTATCCCAAAATTTGAATTCAATAATAATCCATTAGTGATCTTAATCCTTAATTTCTTTTTCCACACAATGCTCAAACAATGTAGTACTTACGAAATCTTCAAATGCAATATTCAAAACATAAATTCATAACTTGCAGGCCAATGAATATAATGATAATCTCCTTAATTTCCTCAAATGTTAGTGACATTCAATCATACCAAATCTTCATAAAATTCAATAATTTAACGAAATCGTCAATTCCGCCATATTAAATTCTCAACTCTCTTCATTTAAATAAATATTTATCCTCAAAATTTAAGGCACATTGTCTCTCTTTGTCAAGTCATATCCTCTTCATAAATCTTTACTGTGGTCAAACCCCCAACAATCAAGGTCTAAGAAAATTCTACCTACAGTCACACAACATACAATCCAGAGAAAACATACATGGTTATGGTCACTTTTGTCATGGTATTGCAGTATCTGTCGGGGTGTACTACCAGCTACATTCTAGCAAGAGAATTATTGATACAAACTACGATACTAAGAAATCAATTAATCAATCAAACAGACGAAAAATGAACAGAAGGAAAGAACAGAACATAGCCTTCTAACCCATTACTTGGACATCTTCAACTTCTATCGTACACTTAACTCTGGCACATTTATTCACAAATTCCTGTCCCTATATACTGTTACCCATATCAACTAATCTCTAGTCCACAAGATATCCATGGATATATCCACATTACACACATCTGTCTATTGATACTAAAATATGATACCAAGGATCTCTAACACAACCATAGTTTAATAATGCATCCAAAGTTTGATACCTCTATCCCTTGGTACTACTATTTCTACTACAAGCATACTCACTGCTAGCTCTCTTACCTACTACAATTGTTTATACTATATTTTTTTTCTTATCACTCAAGTGCACACCAAGTACAACACACCACACTAAGTACTACTCAATCTAATACAACTCTAGATGGACACACAAGTCTGTTTGCAGTGCCATCTCAAGCATTCTCAAACCAATAGATCCTTTCACATGCATATCAACTACTCATATACTAATATACATTTCTTACCCACAATAAAATTTTATTCTCAAAATAAAATCCTTAAAATTTAACTTCTCGAAAATTTAAAATAAAATGTATATACTTTCCTCAAAAGTCAAATATTCCAATATCGAATGAAATTTTAATCACTTCCAAAAATCTTTTATAGTTTTGACTATGTTTATTGAATTTGATTTTGAATCCTCAAAAATTTTAATAATATAAAATCTTAACTCCTCAAAAATTCTTTAAAAATTGAAATTTATTTCCACTCTTCAAATTATAAATTTAAATCCACAAGTATACATATAATACTCACAGTCTCTAATACTCAAGGTGCACACAATACACCAATTGTCTATAATTCTCAACTGTGTTCTGAAATTTGTACTGTCTGGATTACTTGTAATATTACTTCCAATAATCAAAGTTATCATCATACATATTTTCTCCAATAATTTTCTATCTATATTAATTGATACACCAATCTAATTATCATCACACGTAGTACTTACTGTTATTAGCACATTGCTCAACTAATCCTCGATATAGAAACATTAGCACTATTGATATGGTAACACTAGCTCCATCATTAGATCACCTCATCAAGCTTATTAGAACTCCCGATTATTCGTATTAGTTATAACACCCATGTTTCACTTTACTCTCAATGGTAGGCATATGGTTCCATATCTCGATTGATGTATAAGCATATCTCTTAATCCTTTTACAGCCTGTTAAACTAATCTGTGATACACTTCACAACTTTCATTACTAATCCTGATATTTCTCTACTTATGACATCTCATTAAACCCTTTACGCATATATATTCCTTTACTCTTAACACACCCGGTATCAATCATCAAATTGAACATCATGCTCCATTAATCTTTAACACAATTTCTTGATACTTAATTGTTTACATAGATCATCCAATTACATAATTTTATGACTATCCAAGACGGGTATGCTGGCTCTGATACTAACCCTTGGAACTATTACTGATACTCTACACTCTCCTTTCTATAATACCAATACTAATTATAACAACACCTATCATAGAACTATTGCTACAAGGTACTATGCTATGGGTATCTCTAGATTAATGCATATTGCTCCCATGTCCAACTAAGAAACACTTACAAACTCACAAGTCACACTCAGTCAAACTAATATAAGACAACCAAAATTGTAAGTCACTAATTATCATACTAACAAGGAATCCTCAAAGAAAATAAGCTCAAAAAGGAACTGGATCAAGGACTGAAGGTATCTTTACTGTTAGTAAAGAAAAGAAGCGATGGAACAAAGTCCTGGAATAACAGAAATAGATAAGTCTTGAGATGATACTTTAAGAACCAATTTAAGATACAACCTGATAATCATACACGTCTGTCAAAAATCATGACACTCAGAATCCTCGCCACGCCAATAAGCATAGATGCGATAAACGACAGGTTCCGTAACTAAGGTATGCAACTCGATAATCATGTCATCTAGAACCCTTGCCACGCCAACCGGTATGGCTACGATAAATTCTAAATTTCATAACTAAAGTATGTACATCCAAGTCAGATTCCTACGTTCTCATCACGACAGCTAATGTGGCTGCGATAAACTCTAGGCCCCATAACCAAAGTAGACGTTACCTTTCTCACTGTCCTCATCAATATATGTTATCAGATGATACTGTAAATTTTATCCCGTAAAATTTATCTCGATATGAAATTAACTCAACAATGATACTAAGAATTAAATTTAACAACTGGTCAACAAGAATAAACTCAACAATGATACCAAAATTTTAATTTAATAACTGATCAACAAGAATCAAGGTCAATAACAACAAGCGAGAGCAGGCGAAAACAAGAAAAAGATTTAAATTAGAAATTATAATAAGATTCTCAAGGGGTCATCCCAGGAATCTCTCAAGAATTTTTGTGATTGAGTATCCTCTCTCATCCTAGTATCCTATGTCCTATATTCTATAGCAGGCACATAGTAGTACAACTAAGATGTCGTACTAATACGACATCGCACAAATTGCGAAGTCAGACCTGCATGGGCCACCACTAAAAACGTGTCACGACCCGCACCCGGTATAGGGGCACGAGAGCGTGGGTACGTCCAGCCTACGTCGCAGCATCGGCGGTAGAACGCTATCTAGGTCATGTAACTATCTAATCAATCTCACATGAATATCCAACTCCATAAGGAGACGCAGATATCATAAAATAATATAGAAATATACTCAATCACATAAGCTAAGGCACGATGAGATATCAAAGCAAGCAATAAAATATGAGACAAGTCTAAACAATAATAAATAATCTAACCTGCAATCAATAACATCCAGTCTCCAAGTATGCTGGAAACAAGTCCTCTATGTCACAGTCTGGAAAAAATATCCAGTCAGGATTGGAACGAAATACACCTCTAACAGCAGTTCCATGTATATTAACAAAAACTATAACACAGTGTAAAGAAATACAAGACAGATAGGAAATACTGGAAATAAGAAATTCTGGAATAATTAGATTAATGGAGCATGTTATCATCAAGGTACATCTAGCAATAAAATAGAAATCCAAGTACACGCAAGAACAATGAACTGGTATATAAATGTGTACAAGAACAACAACTAGAACATGTAGAGATGCTAGATCAATATACTAGAGATGCATGTCAATGATCCTCTAACCAAGTGTGTGAAGCATTAGTATATCATGTGATCGGCTTGGGACTGATCATGCTTGTTACATATGATTAGCTATGATTCATGTAGGGTCAGGCTAACCATCCGGATAGCTATGATGCGAGCAATAGTCAAGCTAATCACATGTAACAGGCTATGAGGCATGTAATGGTCAGTCTGCACCGACGTGAGGTGTGGGTGAGCTATAATGCATGTAAGGTTGGGTATGATCACATAAGCTACTAATATTTCCCCATTTCCCCAGCTAGCATGATGGATTCCAATCACGACTCCTCGTGACAGGTCTCAATGATGCCAACTCGTGTAAAGAACAGTGTCAGAGTCATGTACGCTATACAACAAGAATTATAGAGATAACCAACATAATAGAAACTGTCAGAGAATGTACTCGCCTGAGGTTCTGCTGCTGGTATAAATCAGAGTCCAAGTCACAGTCCAAATAGCCTTTGTATTACAAATTTACCATGTCAAAAGATAATTTATTTTAATTTATTTAATTTTGGAATAATTAATCTAAAATCATATTTTAATTTTATTATTCCGATTTTTAGGTCAAATCCTAATTTTTGCCCAAAAGAACCTAAATTTATCGACTCGAGACTCATGGCACGCAAATCGAGGCGATCTGTTGACCGAAAAGTCAACCGACACAAACTCGACTTTCATGCATGATTTCCTGTAAATTTCAGCGTCAAAAACACGCTGGAATTTACGGCTCATCCAAATTCAAATTTGTTTGGGAATTATGGCACATACAAGTTTCGTATCGTGCACCGATGGTTAAATTTACCCTAGAAGTTCTACAGAATTAACAATATAAAAATACTTTGAAATAAATTCTGGGAAAAACATATGTCAATAATCTCGACATTATCTTTCTGAAACTTTAAACGGTTCGTGATTCTGATTCCTGGTTCTCCCGGAATCACGAAAACATCGAAACACGTCTATTTTCGGACATGCTGTGTTCTACGAATTTTCTAGAATTTAATAATCATAATTTCGTTAAAACAATTATATAATCAGAAAGCTAACCTCAATATCGTTCTAACACAAAAAACTAAGCCTCATTTGGAGTCTGGAGCTATGCGCAATGGCTTCTGGAAGATGAAGAAACCATAGATGGCAATTCTCCAAAAATCGGCTGAAGAAAAACCCTAGAAAATAACTAAACTAATACATATATATAGAGGAGAGAGAAAGAGCAGCCGCAGCTCAGGAGCTTGCCACGTGGCAGCCATCCGTGGCTCCCCGCCCAGATCCAGCGGTCGTAGATCCACGCGGCTCGGCTCAACTGAGTCCGACTCGGACTTGGACGCGGCTCGGCTCGGCTCGGCTCGGCTTCACCCGCGGTCGCTGACAGGCGGGCCCCGCACTGTTGGCTGCTGGAGGCTGACAGGTGGGCCCCCTGTTTGCTGACTGGGCAGAAATAATTTCTTTTTGGGTTTTCTTTTTCAGAAAATAGTTTTTAATTCAGTTTTTTATAATTAACTCAAAATAAATGCTAAAAATAATCAGAAAATTTCCAAAAAATTCTAGAAAATATATTTTATTATTTAGAACCTAAAATAAAAGTTTGGAATATTTTTAAATATATTTGTCCCTAAAATAAATTCTTGAAAGTCCTAGAAAATTAGGATTACTAGTTTTTAATTAACAAAAAAAATTATGGAAAAATTCCACAAGCCCCAAATTAACCTAAAAATAATATTTAAGCACGAATTTCAGGATACGGAGGTTACAACATCCTTGCCTCCTGGAGAATACGGAAGTCCCGATACAAAATCCATAGTAAATGTTCCCATTTCCACTCCGGAATGGGCAAAGGCTGAAGCAATCCCCCTGGTCTCTATCTCTCCGCCTTGACCTGCTGGCAAACTAAGCATCTGTACACGAATCTAGATACCTCCCGCTTTATGCCATACCACCATACATGCTCCCTCATGTCTCTATACATCTTGTTGGCACCAGGATGCATAGAATATTGGAAACGATGCGCCTCCTGCATAATCTCCTCACGCAAAGCTCCTCTTGGTACGCATAATATGGTACCGTGTCACAATGATCCATCATCTGCGATGATAAAGTCCTCTGCCAGCTCGACCTAAACTTGTGCTCTGATGCTCCTCAGAGACTCATCCTCATACTCTCCGGCTCTGACTCGGTCCATCAGCTCCGACTGAACCTGAAGTCCCCACATCTGTGCTGCGACTCCCGAAATCAATACCTCAATGCCCAAACTATCGAGATTGGCCAATAAATATCTGTCTCTAGTCAAGCACATAGCCACGGGATACCTACTCAAAGCATCCGCGACTATGTTGGCCTTCCTTGGGTGGTACTGTAAAGATATGTCGAAGTCCTTCATCAGCTCCAACCATCACCGCTGCCTCATGTTGAGCTCTTTCTGTGTAACACATACTTTAAGCTCTTATGGTTGGTGAAGATCTCTACTCTCTCTCCATATAGATAGTGTTTCCATAATTTGAGAGCAAAGATAACCGCTGCAAGCTCCAAATCATGGGTAGGGTAGTTCTTCTCATGCGGGCATAATTGTCTGGAAGCATGGGCAATCACCTTCCCATGCTGCTGTAATACACAACCCAAACCCTTCCCTGATGCATCACTGTAAATGGAAAATCCTCCTGCTCCTAATGGTAGTGTCAAGATGGGAGCTATAGTTAATCTCCTCTTCAGCTTCTCAAATACTGACTGACAATCCTCAGTCCAGAAAAATTCTACGTCCTTCCTGGTCAGCCTAGTCATCGGCTCTGCTAGTCTGGAAAAGTCCTAAACAAACCTCTGATAGTAGCCTGCTAATTCAAGGAAGCTCCTGATCTCTACTACTAAACTCGGGGTAGACCACGATTCAACTGCTGAGATCTTCTTCGGGTCTACCGAGATTCCATCTCCTGTAATGATATGTCCAAGAAATTCAACCTTATCAAGGAAGAATTTGCACTTCGACAACTTGCAATACAACTTCTCCTTCCTGAGGGTCTCCAGAATAATCTTCAAGTGCTGCTCATGCTCCTCTGGGGTCTTCGAGTATATCAGAATATTATCTATGAAGACTAAAACAACCTGGTCCAAGTACTGATGAAACACCTTGTTCATCAGGTTTATGAACACTGTCGGGGCATTGGTCAATCCAAACGGCATCACCAAGAACTCGAACTGCCCATACCGAATCCCGAGAGCTATTTTCGGAATGTTTTCCCTCTTTACTTTTACCTGGTGGTATTCTGACCTCAAGTCTATCTTTAAAAATACCTTCGCTCCGCTCAACTGGTCAAATAAGTCATCTATCCGCGACAACGGGTATTTGTTCTTGATAGTGAGGTTATTAAGTGCCCTGTAGTCGATACACATACGTACCGAGCCATCCTTCTTTGGTAAAAATAGTACTAGAACAACCCATGATGATGAACTAGAATGGATAAATTCCTTATCTTGCAACTCATCCACCTGCTTCTTCAATTCTGCCAGTTTACTATTGTTTACTCTAAAGACGTGCTGAGAGATCAGCTCTGTGCCTGACACTAAATCTATAGAGAATTCTATATCTCTGTCCGGTGGCAACCCCGACAACTCCTCTAGAAAGACATCAAAGAACTCCACAATCAACGGATGTGACGGCTCTTGCTCCTCGACCAAAGCTCCCCAGAAATTGCCTTCTTTCTGCTCTGCTCTGCTCCTCAGACGAACTCGAATTTTGGCTCTCCTGGCGTCTGAAATAAAACTCTGCGTCCACGATAATCGATACTAGCGTGATGTCTACTCAACCAATCCATCCCGAGCACTATGTCGTAACTCGGAAGTGGCATTACGAGCAAACATATGCTCAGCTCACGGCCTCCCAAATAAACTCTCTGGTTCTTGCAAACATCACTGACCAGGATGATGCCACCCCCGGTCATGATCTTGCAAGTCCTCGCCAACAGTTCAGACTCAAGGCGATGCCTCAAAGCAAAAGATACAGATACAAAGCTATAAGAAGCACCGGAATCGAATAAAACATGAGCTGGAAAGGAATCGAGATAAACAAAACCTGAGATGACATCGCCAATCGGCTCCTCCTCCTCGACAGTCAGGAAAAAATCTTGCCCCTGTCGATGCGCTCCTATGTTCTGCTGATGCTAGGCAAACTGCTGCTGCTGCGGTGGAAGAGGTCTTCTCTGCTGACCCACTGGTGGTCGAGCGGGTGCCCTCTATGCCTGTCCTCCACCCTGAGCTGTATGAGCTGGGACTTTGGGACAAGCCCGTAGCTGATGATCTCTCGATCCATAGAATAAGCATTGGCCTAGCCTCATCTTGCATGCGTCCCATCCGTGTCCTTGCTTCTTACAGAAAGTATAAGGAACTGCTTCCCTCTGGATCTGATGCATCTGTTGGCCGGCGCTCTAGCTGGCCCGTGATACTGCTGCCTCTGGTGCTGGTAAGGTCTCTAGTGCTGCTGCTAGAATTAAGGCCTCTTTGATGGACCCACGTAGTTGCTGGATCCTCCTGTGTTCCTCTGCCTCTTAGAGCCAAGCTCTAAGTCATCCTCTGCTCTCTGCGCCTGCCTGAGTATCTCCTCGAAGGTGGCGGTAGGATCTCCGTTGGTGTGGGGTTTGACTTCCTGGTTCAGGCCCTTCCTAAACTTCTTTGCTTTGCTTCTAGGGTTCTGACCCTCCATGAAGCGACCTAGAAGGTAATACTCCGCCGCATACTCGTCCACTGACATGCCTCCCTGGACAAGGTACTGGAACTAACTCTCCAAAGATGTAAGAGCCACGTCTGGGAAGAACTTTTTCTTGAAAAGCTCTTTGAAAGCTTTCCAAGAGAGTCCTGGTACTGAAATCCTCGGGTCTGTCCGGAACCATGTCAAGGCAATATCGAATATCATACAACCTGCTGCCTCTATCTGTAGTATCTCTGGAATCTGTGCCAGCCGCAGGTTCCGTTCGATGTCCTCGATCCACTCGTCCAGATAGATAATCCCCTCGGTGCCTCTGAAGTCCTTCGGGCCCATCCTCTTGAAGTTGTTGTTGGTACCCGGCCTCGGCTGATATAGAGTAAACTGAGCTGGTATCGTCGGTGGCTGGGCGGTAGTAGCTCTTTCCACTGCAGTGATGGCCACCTGATAGGCATTCTCAATTCTATGTCTCATCACCTCTGTCTGTCGGTACTGTGCCTCAGCCTGGGCCCTCTGGGCCTCTATCATCTACTGGAGAAATGCAAACATCTGCGTCTGATCAACTACTGGTGGAGGGGAAAGATCATCGGAAACAACTGGAGCTATCCTCCGAACTGGGGGAAAAGCACCCCGAAGACGGCTGCTGAGACTCCCACCTGAACCGGTGAGGCGACCCTCTCAACTGGAGGAGAAACAGTATTAGCTTCTACCCTCTCCGCAGCGGGCTAGAAAGCAACTGAGGAAGCTGCCGCCGCTCCCGAACGATAGAATCTGATCTTCGGAGGCATCATGAAGACAGATTGAAATACAAAATCAATATTGAATATAATGCGATATCATCAAAGAAGGACAAAACTTTATTCAAAATGAAGGACAATATTCAATATATAAGGATTTGCAAAAATAGATATTAGAATTTCCCTAGATGTGATTGAGTAACTCTCCACCTAAATCTTGTTTCCTAAAGCAGGCTCGTAGTCGTACTCTAGTCGAGCACAACTACGATATCTATCTAGACCTGCATGTGCCACCACTAAAAATGTGTCATGACCCGCACCCGGATGTTCGGGTACGAGTACGTGTTTACGTCCAGCCTACGCCGTAGAATCGACGATAGAACGCTGTCTGGGTTATTTCTAACTATCTAACATCTCAATAATATAATATGGTACCTGTCAATCATCTCTTTCCAAACTAAGAAGCAATATGGTATCTCACAAGTATAACTAATCTTAATCACGAAATAAACTAAGGAAGAATAATGCACGAATGGAATAGCGAAGGAAAGAAACATACAATCCATAATCTGAAATAATATACAAGATGTGAATCCACTAAACTAATAGTCTAATACTATCAATTACAATATAAATAGACCTCCTCGGGCTCCGCTACTAAGTCCCCCTGGTCAAAATGAGTGTCCTCTATATGTACACCGTCCTGCGGCTCGTAGAATATGGGACACTACTCTAGAAGCCAGTCATCTGGAAAAATATATCTAGTCAGGATTGGAGCAAAGTACATACCTTTGAAAGCAGTTCCAATAACATAATCGAGTATATAAACATATATAGAAATGAAATACAAGATCACAAAACATATGAATAATAAACAAGATATATATAGATAATGTACGAGAATATATAGATCAATAATATGAATATCACAAAATAATGAAGTAAACTGTAATCTAAACTATCTAATGTGCCTAAGAATACAAGTTCATTATGTGATCGGGTTGGGTGAACATGATCGGTAAGACGGATTACAAGTGAGGTATGTAACCAGAATGTACACGATTTGTAACAATGGCTTTGATCACATAATCAACTCCTACTCTCCCACCACCAACTAATACCGATGGATCCAATCATGACACGCTACGAACACGAAAATATAACCACTGTCACGAGCAGTGGGTGTACATGAATATCATAACCATCGAACACAAGCGGTGGGTATACACGAATAAGCACACTGAACATGAGCAGTGTGTGAATACGAAGTAACATCAATACCTAATATACACGATGAGATACAATATACACGAGTACCCATTGAACACGGTAGGGGATAATATCTCATGACGGGATCCATATAGCACCAAACCGTGAAATCACTGTGTCGGGATCAATATATACAATTCTAGAACATGCACATATACAATATTATGAATTGAAAACTATCAGAGAAATGTACTCGTCTGACGTCCTGAGCAAGGTGTGTCTCTCGATATCCAAGCCGGTGTCTCATAACCTATATATGATATGTTGCATCAATACAAGGTTCAATAATGAAAATAAGTGAAGTTAATGCAATTCTAGGTCGATACGCCATTTCTAAGTCAAATCAAAAAAATCTAGGTTGCAAGAGTCTAATGCTAAGTCACTATGTCAATACACTATGAAGCTTTGCTATACAAGCTAAGCTAAGAATAAATAAAGCACTCAAAGAGTAGTATCACAAGATATATAAGTTTCGAATATGAAAAATAGTGTTTTATATCAATATGTTCAAGTCAAATATAATAATTATATCCAAACAACTTAAATAGGATATCTTGGCCTTGCACCAATGCGTATCGCACCTAACTCGATACCCAATCTCAATACCTTGGGTATTGGCCCGATACCTTGGTGATACCTTGGTATCTCAAGGTAACTCAACTAACACATATAACTAGTACATATAATATAACTCACCACTAACTACTAACATACCCTTTATGTACTAACAAAACAACTACACTATAGTACACATATATAGGCTAGCTGCCAACTAACAACCAATACAGGTATACATATATCTATTTAGCTAACATTCACACTAATAAGGTATATATACACTAACATAAACAGATATACATATAGGTATTAGACTACAATTAGCTAACTAAATAGTTATTAACACTAAACTAGCTATATATATATATATATATATATATATATATATATATATATAATACTAATCCAATAAGTAAAAACATACTTATCTAGCTACTTAGATTAACAAGTATCTGGGTCCTACTCACTAACAGATATCACCTATAGAATATAAAGCTATCTAGTTTAACAATAACTAACTAATCATATCTAATTTACCCTCCTCATAGATACCTATATAGCTAATTATTCACTAACACTCTAAACAAGGTAACTAATGATTTAAACAACTTACTAATACTCAGTACCTTACTCCTACCAATCCTATAGATACTCGCTGAACCAACTACTAGTTATACCAAAAAAACAAAATAACTGAATTGTGCAACACAGCTGCAGAAGAATCCCCAACTCCTTTTCTGTGTATTATACACAGTCTAGTTGTTTACTATGCTCCAGAACTGTGTGCACTGCACACAGTCTTGATGCAGCCGCTGTTCTCTCAAATCCTTGTGCACTACACACAGTCTTGATGTAGCTGCGGTGCTCTCAAATCCTTTAGTTGATGCATACCTTGCTCCAACTCAGTGTTGCATTGACTGCTCGAGCAGTGCTCCCCACACACAAAACCCAACACAGACACAACAAGATGCCCGAATATTCACAGATACTCCACACACACACACTAAACAACACTGACACAACTATGTATATTTAGATATATATATAATTACACACATATATATACTATACTTATATGTATATCAATACATCTATACTCAAACACCTAATACTTATATCATATAAGACAACACCAATATATATGTATACATATACCTATACCTATAGATATATATATCTAGATACATATTATACACACTTATAGACACACATTGTCATGACCCGCACCCGGTATATGAGCACGAGAGCATGGGTATGTCCAGCCTACGCCGCAGCATCGGCGGTAGAACGCTGTCTAGGTCATGTAACTATCTAATCAATATCACATGAATATCCAACTACATAAGGACACAAAAATATCACAATATAATATAGAATATACTCAATCACATAAGCTAAAGCACGATGAGATATCGAAGAAAACAAATAAAATACAAGGCAAGTCTAAACAACAATAAATAGTCTAACCTGCAATCAATAACATCTAACCTCCAAGTATGTTGGAAACAAATCTTCTATGTCACAGTCTGAAAAAATATCCAGTCAGGATTGGAACAAAAATACACCTCTAACAGCAGTTCCACATATATTGATAAAAACTATAACACAGTGTAAAGAAATACAAGACAGATATGAACAACTGGCAATAAGAAATACTGGAATAAGGGAATGCTGGAATAAAGAAATACTGGAACATCATCATCAATATACATCTAGCAATGAAATAGAAATCCAAGTACACGCAAGAACAATAAACTGGTATATAAGTGTGTACAAGAACAATAACTAGAACATGTAGAGATACAAGATCAATCTATCAAGATACATGTCAAGAACCATCTATCTAAGTGTGTGAAACATCAGTATATCATGTGATCGGTTTGGAACTATATGACTTATTACATGGATTAGCGATCATCCCCAACAGGTCAGGCTAACCAGAATATAACAGCGATGAGGCATGTAAGGGTAAGGCTGCACCGACGTGAGATGTGGGTGAGCTAATACTGCATGTAAGTTGGGTAGGATCACATAAACTACTAATATTTCCCTATTTCCCCAGCTAGCACGATGGATTCCAATCACGACTCCTCATGACAGGTCTCAATGATGCCAACTCGTGTAAAGAACAGTGTCAGAGTCATGTACGCTATACAACAAGAATTATAGAGATAATCAACATAATGGAAACTGTCAGAGAATGTACTCGCCTGGGGTCCTGCTGCTGGCAATACCAATGTCTGTTTCCGAATCTTGTCTGAAAATCCAACAGTCCTAAAGACAACATATAATACAATATTGCATCAGACATTACTCTAACACACAGTCATAAAAATAGTGGACGCAGGGCACTGGTCAACTAGGGTCAAGTGTGCATCAATTGCATGGGTGTCGCGTCTGTAATTGCTGTGCAAATAAGACAGTCAATGATACGGGGCTTGCCAGTATGTCAGTGTACATATGGAAGTCTTCTAACATTTATCGGGCTACAGGTTAACGTAACTACGGGTCACCTAATACATATACAATATCCATATTATTACTTAGAAATAACATTAATACTCAATATATATATCAATACGTATGCTAATACGTACATACCTACACCTATATACCATACAAGCATATACTAAAAGAGAGAGAGAGGAGGGGAATAAGAGGCTCACATAGGCTTCAGCTCGAGGGAATGCGGTATCTAGTCGATGTGGAGGAACGTAGGAGCTCCAGCTCTGTTGTGGTTCTAAGTGGCCAGATTAATGGACCGGACGGCGAGGCAAGGTAGAGGCGAAGATGGCGTTGATGATAATAATGACGACGATGACGATAGTGAAGGTAATAGTTATGATGTTGATGATCATCATGGTGAAGATGGGGATGTTGATCATGGCGATGAACATGTGGTGATGATAGTGAACAGGGATAACCGGAGGTGACTGTCACGGTGGAGGACGTTCAGTCAGGCGGGGGCGAAGGCTCAGGCGGCTGTGGGTTGTTGACGATGGGCCGGTGATGGAGGAGGTGGTGGTGGTAATGGAGAGGAGGAGGCCGGGAAGGGAGATCCGACATTGTGCAGCTGGGTCGGGGATCGCTGCTCAGGCGAGCTCTGGTCGAGTCGGGATCCAGGCGGCGCTCGGGGACAGTCGAGAGGAGAAGAACAACGGGGTATCGAGATCTGAGGTGGACGGAGTCGTGGGCACTGTTACTCGTCGGCGGCGGGACGGCAGACTCCGGTCGGTACAGCGGTTCCAGCGAGGAGTAATGAAGGGAGGGAGATGGCCGGGTTGCTGTGGGATGGGTGGTTAAAGACATCGAAGGCTCCGGCGAAGGAGGAGGCGGTGAGGGAGAAGGTCGTGGAGCGGGTGGGCAGTGCAGCGGGCTCCGGCATCAGGGATGAGCTCCGGTCGAGTTCGTTACCATCCGGCGGAGGAGATGTCTGTCGACGAGTGCAGTCGATGGCAGCGTCGTCCCGGCGGCCGAGGAAAACAGAGAGATGCGAGCGGAATAGACGTTGTGGAGGCGGGAAGAAGATGGGCCATGGACGAGGGTGGTGGTGCACATCGTTCAGGCGAGGAAGATGGCCAGTTTCCGGTAGGCTTGGGGATGGAGATGAAGGAACAGGGAAAAAGTCAGCTGAGAGCTATTTCTTGGTTTAAGAAAAATAGAAAAGGAAAATAATAAAAAGAATATTTATAAAGGGGGGGTGGGTATGACCTAGAAATATTTGACTGGTCAACCCCTCTTGGGATTGGGCCTCTCATGGAAATATTCAATGGCCATGATTCAAATGGGTTCAAAATGAAGGACTAGGGTTCAATTGGTTCAAGGTGTAGAGGGCCATGGTCTTAAGGAGGTGGATGTTAAATTTCACACTCCTAAAATCATGGAAAAATACCAATGAAGAGGAAATAGGTTTATTCATGTATTGTGCTCAATGGGGTGGACACCTTAATGCACTTTTGCACAAAAGTGCCAAACAATTAGAAAATTGCACAAAAGTCAGAAAAGACGGCATGCATGTCTAGGACAAGATTGTGAAATTTGTTGGAAGGCAATGGCTAGGGTAGCGCTCCAAATATCGAAGCAACGGTAACGCGCAACAATGAAATAAAATTACGACAATATAAATATAATTAAATATCATGCAATATTTTATACATTAATCATGAAAAGACGAAAATACCCCTAATCCGAAATATGGGGGTGACAAGTCTACCATCCTTAAAAGAATTTCGCCCTCGAAATTTAAGATCCTCAATAGTTTTATTTTACTTATTATATTATTTTTCATCAAAATTCAAATTTATCGAACCCCATAATCATGAAGTAATCCCACATTGTCATTTCACAAACTTTCATAACTCTATAGATATCATATTTCTGAAAAATTCGCAAATTTAAAAAATGAATTCCATTCGTATTACAATCTCCTCAAAATTTGATTTTAGTATTTAAATACCAAAATTTAATATTCAATCCTCTAATTTTAAGTCCAATCAATGCACATTTATAAAATTTAAATCTCATCCAAAAGTTTGTATTCCAACACTAACCTATTAATCGTCTTACTCCTCAATTTTGAGTAAATCACTATACACAAAATTTACTATCCAATCCTTTAATTTAAATCCAATTTATGCATGTTCATAAAATTTAAATCCTCATTCCAAAATTTAAAATCGAACACTAACCCGTTAGTGATCTTAATCCTCGATCTCTTTTTCCACACCATACTCGATAATGTAATAGTTATGAAATCTTCAAATACCACATTCAATATAAGTTCATAACTTGTAGGCCAATGAATATAATGATAATCTCCTTAATTTTCTCAAATGTTAGTGACATTCCATCATACCACAATCTTCATAATAATTTATGACTTAACAAATCATCAATTTTGTCATATTAAATTCTAAACTCTCTTTATTTAAATAAATATTTATCCTCAAAATTTAAGGTACATTGTCTCTCTCTCTGTCCAATCATAACCTCTTCATTAATCTTCACTACGGTCAATCCTCAACAAACAAAGTCTAAGAGTATCCTACCTATAGTCATACAACACGCAATATAACACGCAATCTAGATAAAATATGCAATCTAGATGAAACACGCATGGTCATAGTCTCTTTTGTCATGGTATTACAGTCTCTGTCGGGGTTTACTACTAACTATATCCTAGCAAGAAGATCTTTGATACAAGCTACGGTACTAAAGAATAAATCAATCAATCAACAGACGGAAAGGAACAGAAGGAAAGAAAAGAATACAGTCTTCTAACCCATTACTTGGACACTACAACCTCTATCATACACTTAAATCTGACACATTCACTCTCTAATTCCTATCTCTATATACTGAGATCCATACCGACTAATCCTTAGTCTACAACATCCATGAATACATCCTCATTGCATACACCTGTCTATTGATACCTATATATGATACCAAGAATCTCTAACACAACCATAGTTTAATAATGCATCCAAAGTTTGATACCTATATCCCTTTAGGTACAACTGTTTCTACTACAAGCACACCCACTGCTAGTTATCTTACCTACTACAACTGTTTATACTATTTGTTCTTATCACTCAAGTTCACGCCAAGTGCAACACAGCACACGAAGTATTGCTCCTTCTAATACAACTCTAAATGGACACCCAAGTCAGTTTGCAGTGCCATCTCAATCATGCTTAAGTCAACAGATCCTTACACATGCATATCATCCACTAATACACATTTCTTACCCATCGTAAATCTTATCCTCAAAATTTAACTTCTCGAACAATTTAAAATAAAATGCATATACTTTCCTCAAAAGTCAAATGCTCAAATATCGAAATAAAATTTTTAATCACTTCTAAATTCCTTATAGCTTTGACTATGTTTATTGAATTAAATTTGAATACTTAAAATTTTAATAACATAAAATCTCAACTCCTCAAAATTCTTAAAAATTAAAATTCATTCCCACTCTTCAAATTATAAATTTAAATCCACAAGTATACATATAATACTCACAGTCTCTAATACTCAAGGGGCACACAATATACCAATTGTCTACAATTCTCAACTATGCTCTAAAATTTGTACTGCCCGGATTAAATGCAATATTACTTCCAATAATCAAAGTTATCATCACACATATTTTCTCCAATAATTTTCTATCTATATTAATTGATACACCAATCTAATTATCATCACATGAAGTACTTACTGTTATTAGCACCTTGCTCAACAAATCTTTGATATAGAATCACTAGCACTATTGGTATGGTAACACTAGCTTCATTATTAGATGATCTCATCACTTATTAGAACTCACAATCATTCGCACTAGTTATAACTTATATTATACACATGTTTCACTTCGCTCTCATGGGCGGCATATGGTTCCATATCTCGATTGATGTATAAGCATATCTCTTAAACCTTTTACAAACTGTTAAACTAATCTATGATATATTTCACAACTTTTATTATCAATCTTGATATTTCTCTTCTTATGACATCTCATTAAAACCCTTTATGCATATACATTTCTTCACTCTTGATACACCCAGTATCAATCATAAAATTGAACATCATGCTCCATTAATCTTTAACACAATTCCTTGATACTTAATTATTTACATAGATCATCCAATTAGATAAATTTATGACTATCCAGGACGGGTATGCTGACTCTGATACTAACTCTTGAAACCATTATTGATACTCTTACTCCTCTTTCTATAATACCAATACTAATTATAATAACACCTATCATAGAACTATTACTATAAGGTACTATGCAATGGTTATCTCTAGATTAATGCCTACTGCTCACATGTCCAACTAAGAAATACTTACAAACTCATAAGTCACACTCAGTCAAACTAATACAAGACAATCAAAATTGCAAGTCACTAATTATCATACTAACAAGGAATCCTCAAAGAAAATAAGCTCAAAAAGGAACTTGATCAAGGACTGAAGGTATCTTTACTGCTAGTAAAGAAAAGAAGTGATGGAATAAAGTCCTGGAATAACAGAAATAGATAAGTCTTGAGATGATACTTTAAGAACCAATTTAAGATACAACCTGATAATCATACACGTCTGTCTGAAATTATGACACTCAGAATCCTCGCCACGCTAGTAAGCATAGATGCGATAAACGACAGGTTCCGTAACTAAGGTATGCAACTCTATAATCATATCTAGAATCCTCGCCACGCCAACCGGTATGGCTGCGAGAGACTCTAAATTCCATAACTTAAGTATGTACATCCAATTCAGGTTCCTACATTCTCGTCACGACAGCTAATATGGCTGCGATAAACTCTAGGTTCCATAACCAAAGTAGACGTTTTACCTTTCTCACTGTCCTCATCAATATATGCCATCAGATGATACCGTAAATTTTAGCCCGTAAAATTTATCTCGATATGAAATCAACTCAACAACGACACCAAGAGTTAAATTTAACAACTGGTAAACAAGAATCAAACTCAATAATGATACCAAGATTTTTAATTTAATAACTGATCAACAAGGATCAAGTTCAATAACAACAAGCGAGAGCGGACGAAAATAAGGAAAAAGATTTAAATTGGAAATTATAATAAGATTCTCAAGGGGTCGTTCCAGGAATCTCTCAAGAATTTTTTGTGATTGAGTATTCTCTCTCATCCTAGTATCCTATGTCCTAT
Organism: Iris macrosiphon; assembly: GCA_036927795.1. Lineage (NCBI taxonomy): Eukaryota > Viridiplantae > Streptophyta > Magnoliopsida > Asparagales > Iridaceae > Iris > Iris macrosiphon. The sequence goes on along the minus strand of JAYESA010000389.1, from coordinate 139,323 downwards.
GTTCTATAGCAGGCATGCAGTAGTACAACTAAGATGTCGCACTACCATGACATCGCACAACTTGCGAAGTCAGACCTGCATGGGCTACCACTAAAAATGTGTCACGACCCGCACCCGGTATATGAGCACGAGAGCGTGGGTACATCCAGCCTACGCTGCAGCATCGGCGGTAGAACGCTGTCTAGGTCATGTAACTATCTAATCAATATCACATGAATATCCAACTCCATAAGGACACACAGATATCATAATATAATATGGAATATACTCAATCACATAAGCTAAAGCACGATGAGATATCGAAGAAAACAAATGAAATACAAGGCAAGTCTAAACAACAATAAATAGTCTAACCTGCAATCAATAACATCCAATCTCCAAGTATGTTGGAAACAAGTCTTCTATGTCACAGTCTGGAAAAAATATCCAGTCAGGATTGGAACGAAAATACACCTCTAACAGCAGTTCCACATATATTGATAAAAACTATAACACAGTGTAAAGAAATACAAGACAGATATGAACAACTGGCAATAAGAAATACTGGAATAAGGGAATGCTGGAATAAAGAAATACTGGAACATCATTATCAATATACATCTAGCAATAAAATAGAAATCCAAGTACATGCAAGAACAATGAACTGGTATATAAGTGTGTACAAGAACAATAACTCGAACATGTGGAGATACAAGATCAATCTATCAAGATACATGTCAAGAACCATCTATCTAAGTGTGTGAAACATCAGTATATCATGTGATCGGTTTGGGACTATATGACTCATTACATGGATTGACGATCATCCCCAATAGGTCAGGCTAACCAGAATATAACAGCGATGAGGCATGTAAGGGTAAGGCTGCACCGACGTGAGATGTGGGTAAGCAAATGCTGCATGTAAGTTAGGTAGGATCACATAAACTACTAATATTTCCCCATTTCCCCAGCTAGCACGATGGATTCCAATCACGACTCCTCGTAACAGGTCTCAATGATGCCAACTCGTGTAAAGAACAGTGTCAGAGTCATGTACGCTATACAACAAGAATTATAGAGATAATCAACATAATAGAAACTGTCAGAGAATGTACTCGCCTGGGGTCCTGCTGCTGGCAATACCAATGTCTGTTTCCGAATCTTGTCTGAAAATCCAACAGTCCAAAAGACAACATATAATACAATATTGCATCAGACATTACTCTAACACACAGTCATAAAAATAGTGGACGCAGGGCACTGGTCAACTAGGGTCAAGTGTGCATCAATTGCATGGGTGTCGCGTCTGTAATTGCTGTGAAAATCAGACAGTCAATGATACGGGGCTTGCCAGTATGTCAGTGTACATATGAAAGTCATCTAACATTTATCGGGCTACAGGTTCATGTAACTACGGGTCACCTAATACATATACAATATCCATATTATTACTTAGAAATAACATTAATACTCAATATATATATATATATATATCAATACGTATGCTAATACGTACATACCTACACCTATATACCATACAAGCATATACTAAAAGAGAGAGAGAGAGGAGGGGGAATAAGAGGCTCACATAGGCTTCAGCTCGAGGGAATGCGGTATCCAGTCGATGTGGAGGAACGTAGGAGCTCCAGCTCTGTTGTGGTTCTAAGTGGCCAGATTAATGGACCGGACGACGAGGCAAGGTAGAGGCGACGATGGCGTTGATGATAATAATTTCGACGATGACGATGGTGAAGGTAATGGTTATGATGTTGATGATCATCATGGTGAAGATAGGGATATTGATCATGGCGATGAACATGTGGTGATGATAGTGAACAGGGATGACCGGAGGTGACTGTCACGGTAGAGGACGTTCAGTCAGGCGGGGGCGAAGGCTCAGGCGGCTGTGGGTTGTTGACGATGGGCCGGTGATGGAGGAGGTGGTGGTGGTAATGGAGAGGAGGAGGCCGGGAAGGGAGATCCGACATTGTGCAGCTCGGTCGGGGATCGCTGCTCAGGCGAGCTCTGGTCGAGTCGGGATCCAGGCGGCGCTCGGGGACAGTCGAGAGGAGAAGAACAACGGGGTATCGAGATCTGAGGTGGACGGAGTCGTGGGCACTGTTACTCATCGGCGGTGGGATGGCAGACTCCGGTCGGTACAGCGGTTCCAGCGAGGAGTAATGAAGGGAGGGAGATGGCGGGTTGCTGTGGGATGGGTGGTTAAAGACGTCGAAGGCTCCGGCGAAGGAGGAGGCGGTGAGGGAGAAGGTCGTGGAGCGGGTGGGCAGTGCAGCGGGCTCCGCATCAGGGATGAGCTCCGGTCGAGTTCTTTGCCATCCGGCGGAGGAGATGTCTGTCGACGAGTGCAGTCGATGGCGGCGTCGTCCCAGCGGCCGAGCAAAATAGAGAGATGCGAGCGGGATAGACGTTGTGGAGGCGGGAAGAAGATGGGCCATGGACGAGGGTGGTGGTGCACATCGTTCAGGCGAGGGAGATGGCCGGTTTCCGGCAGGCTTGGGGATGGAGATGAAGGAACATGGAAAAAGTCGGCTGAGAGCTATTTCTTGGTTTAGGAAAAATAGAAAAGGAAAATAATGAAAAGAATATTTATAAAGGGGGGTTGGATATGACCTAGAAATATTTGACTGGTCAATCCCTCTTGGGATTGGGCCTCTCATGGAAATATTCAATGGCCATGATTCAAATGGGTTCAAAATGAAGGACTAGGGTTCAATTGGTTCAAGGTGTGGAGGGCCATGGTCTTAAGGAGGTGGATGTTAAATTCCATACTCCTAAAATCATAGAAAAATACCAATGAAGAGGAAATAGGTTTATTCACGTATTGTGCTCAATGGGGTGGACACCTTAATGCACTTTTGCATAAAAGTGCCCAACAATTGGAAAATTGCACAAAAGTCAGAAAAGAAGGCATGCATGTCTAGGACAAGATTGTGAAATTTGTTGGAAGGCAATGGCTAGGGTAGCTCTCCAAATATCGAAGCAACGGTAACGCGCAACAATGAAATAAAATTATGACAATATAAATATAATTAAATATCATGCAATATTTTATACATTAATCATGAAAAGACAAAAATACCCCTAATCCGAAATATAGGGGTGACACACATATACACATAACCCAAAATACACTATTATATACTCTAAGTAATACATAGATAGCATATACATATATAAATACATATGCATGTATAGTAAAATAAGCCAAACAATAAACACATGGAGCGCATCACACCCGTATCACACTTTTTCTATGATACGCTTGCGATATAACCCCAACACACAACCAAACGCATCCCGGAGGACATGAGCAAGTCTAATACATAAATTATGAACAATATGTATAGTAATTAGAGTGTCTACATTTCCATATCACAATGTGATATGCACAAAGTCCCGTATCGGAGGAAAACCCCTAAATCAATCCGTTTTGTTAAATTGACGAGATACGGCCTACACGTATTCAATTGTGGACACGACACTAGTCACAAACAAGTAATCAAGTGTTAATTAGATCCAATGACAAACATTATATATGCCAATCTCGGAATTCTCCCAAAATTGATACTAATTTGGTCATAACTTCCACCGTAGGTCTCCAATTGACCCAAAACCAAATCCTATGGGTAGCCTATGCATGTGGGTTGGTTTTTCATGGTAAAATCTCAGATCTAGAGTCTATTAGAAGGTAGAAAATTGAATTGTACCTACTGGAAGATGGATTCCTAATAAAAAGTCCCCAATTGTCAAGTAGCTCCTCTCCTTGTAGATCTTGGCCTCCTCCTCCTTGCTCCTTGCTTCCTTCTTGTAGATCCTTGGTGTAGCAACCTCAAAGATGAATTTGGAAAGAGATTGGTGAAGAATTGGTGGAGAATTGATGAGAGAATGGAGGGAATTTGGAGAGGGAAGAATGTAGATATAGAATTTTGAAATTGGAATGAAATAAAATGATTTTCTCTCTCCTCCTAGAGATGGCCGGCCTATATACACCCCGCTAGCAATATGAAATGACACAAATACCCCTTGGGGCCTCTCATGAAGAAATTAATTAGGGAGAAAAGGTTCTAGTCTAATAGTTTCACTATTTAATTAACCTCAAAATCCATGGACCTAATTCATGGGCTCAAATTAGACTAGTCTGAAAGTTGGTTCATGCATTCTAAATAATTGGGTTAGGTCCACTACACAAGTCCAAAACAAATCTATAACTAGAAACAATTAATAATACAATAAATAAATAAATCATGCAACGCACAAATATTAATTATAAATAATCCTAAAATAATTAATATCCATTGACAATTACCAAACTACCCTTGGATGAAAATGTGAGGGTGACAGTTTAGTATATGAGGGTTAGCTATATATCAGCTATACATTAGGATTTGACTTACCTTAGGATACCAAGGTAGTGTCAAGGTAATTGGTCGATACTCAAGGTATTGGATTTGAGTATCGAGATGGGTGTGTAGGTAGTGTGATACACATTGGTTCAAAGCCAAGGTATCATATTGCATTAGTTATCTAAGCTACTATATATATTATCTTATGTATATATATAAATTAATATTTTATATCTAAAACTTGCATATCCTATGATACGGTATTTTGTGTGTATCATAGTATCTTAGATTAGCTAGTGTGACCTAGTTTCATAGTGTATGGACCCAATATCTTAGAGATAAACTCATACAACTTAGAAATAGGTAGTTTGACTAGTTTAACTTGGGGTTGACCTAGTTTGACTATTTTGACTTAGAAATAGCTTTTTGACCTAGATGTTGACTAGTTTCACTTATTTTTATTCCGAAATCTTGTATTGATATAATATTCCATATCTAGGTCTTTGAGGCACCGTACCGGACATCTGTGATACTATTTACCGAACTTCAGGTGAGTACATTCTCTGATAGTTTCTCATTTATGATATCCTCTATGTTTCTTGTTTCTAGTGTAGATATCCTTGATTTCTTGACACGGTGGTTACACAGATTGATATATCCGGATCTCGTCATGAGATGTTATTCCTTGATATTTACGATGTATCTTGTGCAAGCCTTATTTTCTTGTTCTTCTTGTACATGTACAAATATTGATTCTTGGGGAGATTAGCTACCTACCCAGTGAATCCCGTGTCATGACGTACCATGGTTGGATCCACTATACCAGTCGGGGGCAGGGAGTATTTAGTGTAGATATGTGATCATACCCTCCTTGTACATGTCTTGTTCCATGTGAGTGTTGGTCATACACCGCAAGTTCCTTGTACAAGTTCCCAAGTCGATCACATGTTAAAGCTAGTACTCACTCACTTAGTCATTAGTATTCTTGTTTATTGCCATATTGTTCATTCTTGTATTTATTTCCAGTATATTTATTGTATAACTCTTGTATCTATATGTTATATCTTGTATATTCATACCTATTTATTGTTACATAGTTTATATCATTGATTAGAATTGCTGTTAGAGATGTACTCTGCTCCTTTCTTGACTGAATATATTTTTTCCAAATAATACTGAGGAGTGGTACCCCACTCATTACAGACCTCAGGATGTTGTGGGCTTAGAGCCAGAGACCTTGGCTCAGGAGAGTCTCATCCCGACTGAGACAGACGACCCGGGACTCGTAGCATCTTAATTATTCTTTTTGTATTAGATTTATCTACAACGTACTTTTATCAGTATCTCTGACTCATTTGTTATTATTTGACTTATGAGTTGTATTATGACTATTCTATTCTTTTATCATATTCGTGCTATTTTCTATCTTAGATCTGTGATTTAGTATATTGATATTATTGGTGGCATATTATATTGTTAGATAGTTTACCCAAACATCGTTCTACCTCCAATACTGCATCGTAGGCTGGGCGTTGTTCCTGACTTGTATCCCTATACTAGGTGCGGATCGTGACACGTTTTTTGTGGTAGCCCATGCAGGTCTTCAAGGTCGGTAGTGGTGCTCTGAATTGAGTGTTATTATGAGCCTGTTTCAGGATATAGAATATAGGCTATAGGATGAGAATACTCAATCACATCTAGGAAAACCCTTTTGATTCAATTCAATTGTCTTCCTTGATATTGAAATTTGATCTTCAACTGTCCTTTCTTTGAGTGTCTTACATCATGTGCCATATTGATTCTTTCCTTTTTTTTTATCTCAGGATACCGCATAAGACTATATCACAGTAGGGGAGAGCAGCTTCTGAGAGGTATCCTACTTTTCGAGGGCCTATACTAGTCACTTCTTCCGTGATTGGCGTGTCAGCTACATTCGGGGGTCTACCTCCTACTCAGAGGACTGTTTCGGCTGTATCTGAGGGACTTCCACCTCCACCTTCCGTGCCAACAGATGCGACACAGATGTTCACACTATTTTGTGAGATATTGGAGGCACAGAGGGCTCAATCTGAGACACACCAGAGACAGACCGACGTCTTGCAATAGGACATCGATAGTGCTCATCAGCTTGCTTGTGCCATAGTAGAGAGAGGAGTTCTGGTCCAGCAGTATGTTGCTCCTCAGGTTGCTCAGCTTCGGCCAGGCAACATTCGGGACTTCAAGAAGCTGGAACCTCGGGTCTTCAATGGGACGGAGGGCATCGTTTACGCTGATTATTGGCTTGAGGACATTGAGTGTCTCATGAGGGTGTCCCGTCTTTCTGAGGATCTGATGGTTGAAGCAGTAGGACTTCAGCTGTTTGACATTGCCAGCACTTGGTTCAGGAATGGGCCACTTTTTGCTGATGTTGCATCAATCTTGGGAGGTGTTCAAGGACCTTTTCAAGAAGAAGTTTTTTGCTCGGGCAGACAGGTTATACTTGGGTAGGAAGTTTGAAACCTCATTCAGGGGAGCATGTCTATGGAGGAATACGCCATAAAATTCAGTAGGCTGAGCCAATTTATGGAGTATTTGGTGAGAGAGCCAGAGGTTCGAGCTATTTATTTTTGTGAGGGTCTAAACTGGGAAGTGAAGATCCTCATTCCTTCTTTTTATGAGACATACTCGGAGATACTTGCGGAGGCACGAAAGGTTGAGCGGGAGTTGCGTTTTAAGCCCAAGAGAGATCGTAATTCTTTTTTGGGGGCAAACAACAGCATAATGACTGCTAAGCGTCCTCATTTCTAGTCTAGGCATTTTTAGCCGCCGCAACAACACCAGACTCCAGTTTAGGCACCATTTTACCAGGCACCGCAGCAGCAGAGATAGTTACAGCAAGCTTCTTGCCATTTCTGTAAGAAGCCCGACCACATTGGGGAAGTTTGCAGGAAGAGATTGGGAGTTTGTTTGTATTGTGGTATCGAGGGGCATTAGCTGAGAGAGTGTCCTTCCAACCCTCGTCGTGCAGTTCAGGGAGCAGCTCCCGCTTCGAGGACACATGCGAGACCACCTGCAGTACAGTCGAGGGGACTGCCACTTCTGACCCAGCAGTAGCGTTATGCCCAGTACCAACACCAGGGAGGTGCACGTCAGGGTCAAGCGTTTGCTATGACTGTCGAGGAGGTCGAGCCCACCGGAGATGTCATCGCAGGTTCTGTTCTTCTTGATTTCATTACAGCTTTAGCTTTGTTTGATAGTGGTGCTTCCTATAGTTTTATGTCTGTTTCTTTTGCTCTGAAGCATGGTTTGGTAGCTGAGTCTTTGCTTAGGACTTGCAAGATCATGACCGAGGGAGGCATTATCCTGGTTAATGATATTTACAAGGATCGAAGAGTTACTCTGGGAGGCCGGGAGCTAAGTGCATGTCTACATGTAATGCCACTTTCAAGCTACGACAGTATACTCGAGATGGATTGGTTGAGTAGGCACCATGCTAGTATTGATTATAGAGGAGGTAGAGTTTTGTTAGCCCGCCAGGAGAGCCAGAGTTTGAGTTTGCTAGAGGAGCTGCAGAGCAGGAAGAAGGCAGTATATGTGGAGATATGGTGGAAGACAAGGAGTTGCTGCATCTGTTGATAGCAGAGTTCTTGGATGTGTTTCCTGAGGAATTGCTAGGATTGCCGCCAGATTAAGATGTTGAATTCTCTATAGACTTGGTACTAGGTACAGAACCAATTTTACAACATGTCTATAGAGTAAACAATAATGAAGCAGGTGGATGAATTACAGGATAAAGGGTTTATCAGATCAATTTCTTTACCGTAGGGAGCCCCGGTATTGTTTGTACCGAAGAAGGATGGATCGGTGCGCATGTGCATTAATTACAGGACATTAAATAATCTCACAATCAAGAATAAATACCCTTTGCTATGGATTGATGACTTGTTCGATCAGTTGAGTGGTGCCAAGGTATTTTCTACGATATATTTGAGATCAGGCTACCACCAGGTGAAAGTGAAGCCGGAGGACATACTGAAGACTGCTTTTAGGACTCGGTATGGTCAGTATGAGTTTATGGTAATGTCGTTTGGGTTAACTAATGCCCCGACGGTATTTATGAATTTGATGAACAAGGTGTTCCATCAGTACCTTGACAAGTTCATAGTAGTGTTCATCGATGACATACTCATATACTTGAAGACACCAGAGGAGCACGGGGAGCATTTACGGATTGTGTTGGATGTGCTGAGGAAGGAGAAGCTGTACGAAAAGCTGTCCAAGTGTGAGTTCTTCCTGGATAAGGTAGAGTTCTTGGGAAATGTTGCGACTGGTGATAAATTTTAATGGATCCGAAGAAGATCACAACAGTAGTCTTGGAAGACCCCGAGTTCAGTAGCAGAGATCAGGAGTTTCTTTGGTTTAGTAGGCTACTACAGAAAGTTTGTGCAAGATTTTTTGAGGATTGCCGAGCCGATGACCAGACTCACCAGAAAGGATGTAGAGTTTATTTGGACAGAGGACTACCAGGTTGCTTTTGAGGAATTGAAGAAGAGGTTGACGTCTGCTCCTATTTTGACGTTACCATCAAGGTCTGGAGGTTTCACTATTTATAGTGATGCATCAGGGAAAGGTTTGGGTTATGTTCTTTAGCAGAATGGAAAAGTGATTGCCTATGCGTTCAGGCAATTGCGTCCTCATAAGAAGAACTATCCTACCCACGATTTGGAGTTGGCCGCAGTCATCTTTGCCCTGAAGTTATGGAAATACTATTTGTACGGAGAGCGTGTGGAGATTTTCACAGACCATAAGATCATGAAATACGTTTTCACCCAGAAGGAGTTGAACATGAGGCATCATTGGTGGTTAGAACTGATGAAGGATTTTGACATATCTTTGTAGTATCATCCTAGGAAAGCTAATATGGTTGTCGATGCCTTGAACAGGTATCCGGTAGCTATGTTGTGACTTGGAGAGCTTGGGTATTGAGGTGATCATTCCTGGTTTTGCTATGCAGATGTGGGGGTTGTAGATACACTCAGAGTTGATGGAAAGGATTAAGGCATCCCAGTATGAGGATGTATATCTAAGGAGCATCAAAGCTCAGGTGAGAGCAGGATTGGAGGATGATTTCACCATTGCTGAGGATGGTTCTTTGCGGCATTATGTTAGATTGTGTGTGCCTAGTAGGGAGCTGCATAAGGAGGTGTTGCAGGAAGCACATCGCTCTCAGTATTCTATATATCTAGATGCCAACAAGATGTATCGGGATATGCGAGAGAGTGTGTGGTGGTATGGCATGAAGAGAGAAGTGGCACAGTTTGTATCCAGATGCTTGGTGTGACAGCAGGTGAAAGCTGAGAGGCAGAGGCCATGAGGTTTACTTCAGCCATTACCCATTCTAGAGTGAAAGTGGGAGCACATTACTATGGATTTTGTGTCCGGACTTCCACAATCTCCAGGAGAAAAAGACGCGATTTGGGTCATCGTTGACAGGTTGACCAAGTCGGCCCACTTTTTGCCTTTCAAGGTGGGTTTGTCTAGGGAGAAGCTGGCAGAGATATATGTGAGATAGATCATCAGGATACATGGAGTTCTTGTCAGCATAGTCTCAGATCGGGAGAGTCACTTTACTTCTCATTTCTGGAGGAGTTTTTAGGCCAGTTTGGACACCCAGCTCAAGTTCAGTACTACATATCACCCCCAGACAGATGGACAGTCAGAGAGGACTATTCAGACTCTCGAGGATATGTTATACACTTGTGTACTTGATTTTAGGGGATCTTGGAAGGACCATCTCCATTTGGTAGAGTTTTCTTACAACAACAGCTACCAGGCTAGTATAGAGATATCACCATTTGAGGCTCTGTACGGACGGAGATATCGTACTCCCTTGTCATGGGACGATATTGGAGAAAGAGTTTTGCTAGGGCCAGAGAAGGTTGTGGATGCAGCGTATAAGGTTAAGATGATCAGAGACAGACTTCGAGTGACATAGGACAGACAGCAATATTGGGCCAATAGCCACTAGAGACCCTTGGAGTTTGAGGTATAGTTTTAGATTTTTGTTTTTTGCTTGTTATTGGTTGTTTGTTATAGATTAAGTTCAAAAGGTTATGTTTTGTTCTAGGTTGCTGGTTTGGTATTTCTGAGGATTTCTCTGACACGAGACACGATTCGTTTCGGTAGAGGAAAAAAGCTTAGTTTGTGATTCATCGGACCTTTTACTATTCTAGAGAGGGTCGGTGCAGTTGTTTATAGACTAGACTTTCCACCTGTATTAGAGGGAGTGCACAACGTGTTTCACGTATCGCAGTTGAGACGGTACGTGACAGATCCTAGTCACGTATTGGATTGCTCAGAGATAGAGGTGGGCCCTACTCTTAGCTATCCAGAGCAGCCAGTTGAGATTCTGGATCGGAGAGAGAATGTGCTGAGGAACTAGACTATTCCCTTGGTACGCGTCGCATGGAGGCATCACTCTCCGGGAGAGTCTACTTGGGAGAGAGAGGATGAAATGCGAGAGCGTAACCCATATTTATTTGTGCCTTGAGGTATGTTTTTTTTTCTTTTCTGTTCTGTTCTATTTTATTTTCCGGGGTAGTTTTCATCTTTGAATTTTAAGGACAAAATTATTTTAAGGGGGGTAGACTTGTCACTACCACATTTTCTAGGAACGAGTATTTTGGTTATTTTATAATTAATTAAATATTATATATATTGTATATTTCTTTATATGTTATTTAATTATTGTTAGATGTTAGTTTATTTTTTTGGACTTGTGTTAGTGGACCTAACTAGTTAGATTAGATCCATGGACCAACATTTATAATTAGTTAGAATTGAGCCCAATTTTTAAGCCCATTTATTAGGAGGATGATTAACTAAATTAATCCATTAGACTAGAACCTTTCCTCCTTAATTATTTTTTCATAAGAGGCCCCAAGGGATATTTTAGACTTTACATAAAAACTTGTGAAAGGGTTTAAGTGGCCGGCAATTATAAGAGAGGGAGCAAATTTTTCTCTCCTCTTTTTCATTACAAATCTAGATCTAGAATTTTTCTCAGCCAAATTACTTCATTCCTACATCGAATACCTACCAAATGTTTTTGCAATTCCTTCCAAAATCACCATTAGAGGCTAGTAGAGTAAGGATCTAGAAGAAGGAAGCAAGGATCTATAAAGAGAAGTAAGGATCTACAAGTTGAAGGCCATTTTCACCAAATTTGGAGGTTGCATTGGGAATCCATCTCCTAATACGTATAATTCAATTTTTCTCCTTTAATTAGTTTCTAAATCTGTGTTTTAATTATTAGGAACCACCCCATATGATGAGGCTACCCATAGGAATTGGAATTAGGTTCATAGGAGGCCTATGGAGAAAGTTATGGTATATTTTGTGTCAATTTTGGGAGAATTTCAAGATTGACAGATGTTGTGTTTGTCAATTGGTCAATTAGACCAAATTGACATGTGTTTGATTGTGTGTGGCTAGTTTCGTATCCAAAATTGGATACGCGTAGGCCATATCCCAATAATTGGGAGATACAGGTTCATTTGGGGGTTTTTTCTTCGATACGGGACTTTATGCATGTCATATTTTGACACAGACACGTAGATGTGTGTTTGACTCTTCGTATTGTTCATATTTATTATTTTAGACTTTCTCGTATCCTTCGAGGTAAGTTTGGTTGTGTGGTTGACTCGTATCGCAAGCGTATCATAGATCTAGTTTGATACGGGTGCGATGCACTCCACGTATTTATTTGATTGCATTCCTATATTCAATTTACATTGTTCATAGTTATATATATATATATATATATATATATATATATATATATCTGTGTGTGTGTGTGTGTGTGTGTGTGTGTGTGTGTTTGTTTATATATGTACTTGTGTATATATATATATATATATATAATATATGGTATAGATATGTATAAGTGGCTATAGGTATATGTAGATCTATATGTATATGTTTTTATATACCTATATACCTATATATATATATATATATATATATATATATATATATATATATATAATCATGGAGAGTGTATGAATATCTATATAGATATAAATATCTATATAGATGAGTATATATATGTATGTATAGTTATGTGTAATCATAGTTATATTTATGTGCGTAGATGTATATTGATATATATACATAGGTGTTCTGCTTATGTGTGTGTATTGAGAGAAGGAGAGGGTCAGGAAATATCACAACATGGGGTCATTGAAACAGCAAGCAGTAGCATCCATGGCATGCACAGGAGCAACATGGCGCAGCATGTGCAGTTCAGCATATTTTTAGCATTCACAACAAACTGCTTTAGCAGCAAGGTGCGAACAACAAAACTGTAGTGCACACAGCAACCTTTAGAGCAAATGCAGCAACATCAAACACAATAGCTACAACAGTAGCAGCTACCCCAATAATAACAGCAGGTTGTAACAGTGTAGTACATGCAGTTGCACGAGCTAGCAGCAACAGTTTCAACACAAGTAGCAGTCAGCAAGTACCAGCAAGTATCAGCAAGTATCAACATTCTTTAGCAGCCGTAACACAAAAATGAGTAGAGCACAGTAGCAGCTAAGAACAATAGTAAGGTGAGGATGTTAGTTTCAGTTAGTTATTATGGTTAGCTAGCAGCTAGTTAAGGTTAGAGTTTAGTTAGTTTCATTAATAGTGTAGTAGTTAAGTGCATATGTTAGGTAGTTATTAGTAGTTTAGTTAGTTTGATTATTGGTAAGTTAGTATAGTAGTTATGTACCTAGATACTTGTTAGGCTAAGTAGTTAGATAGATATATATGTACTTGTTAGATTAGTATTGATATGTAGGTATATAGTATTGTATCTACGTATGTATATAAGTTAATGATAAGTTAGTAGTTATGCATTGATATGTATTATAGCTTAGTAGTTAGTAGTATTTAATATTTAGTTAATGATTGGCATATAATTTAGTATATGGGGGCTAGCTATATATTAGCTATACATTAGGATTTGACTTACCTTGGGAAACCAAGGTAGTGTCAAGGTAATTAGTCGATACTCAAGGTATTGGATTTGGATTTGAGTATCGAATTGGGTGTGTAGGTAGTGTGAAATGCATTGGTTCAAAGCCAAGGTATAAGATTGCATTAGTTAGCTAAGCTACTATATGTATTGTCTTGTGTATATATATAAATTAATATTTTTATCTAAAACTTGCGTATCCTATGATACGGTATTTTGTGTGTATTTTAGTATCTTAGATTAGCTAGTGTGACATAGTTTCATAGTGTATTGACCCAATCTCCTAGATATAGACTCATACAACCTAGAAATAGGTAGTTTGACCAGTTTGACTTGGGGTTGACCTAGTTTGACTATATTGACTTAAAAATAGCTTTTTGACCTACTTGTTGACTAGTTTTACTTATTTTTATTCTGAAACCTTGTATTGGTGTAATATTCCATATCTAAGTCTTCGAGGCACCGTACTGGACATCTATGGTACTATTTACCGGACTTCAGGCGAGTACATTCTTTGATAGTTTCTCATTTATGATATCCTCTATGTTCCTTGTATCTAGTGTAGATATCCTTAATTTCTTGACACGGTGGTTTCACGGATTGGTATATCCGGATCTCGTCATGAGATATTATTCCTTGGTATTTACGGTGTATCTTGTGCAAGCCTTATTTTCTTGTTCTTCTTGTACATATACATATATTGATTCTTGGGGAGATTAGCTACCTACCCAGTGAATCGCGTGTCATGACATACCATGGTTGGATCCACTATACCAGTCGGGGGCAGAGAGTATTTAGTATAGATATGTGATCATAGCCTCCTTGTGCATATCTTGTTCCTTGTGAGTGTTGGTCATACACCGCACGTATGACTAACCAGGCCCTTATCCTTGTGCAAGTTTCTTGTGCAAGTTTTCAAGCCGATCACATGTTAAAGCTAGTACTCACTCACTTAGTCATTAATATTCTTGTTCATTGTCATATTGTTCATTCTTGTATTTATTTCCAGTATTTTTTTATTTATATATCTTTTATCTATATGTTGCATCTTATATATTCACATCTATTTACTGTTACATAGTTTATATCATTTATTAGAACTGCTGTTAGAGATGTACTCTGCTCCTTTCCTGACTGGATATATTTTTTTTAGATGACACTGAGGAGTGGTACCCCACTCATTACGGACCTCAGGATGTTGTGGGCTTAGAGCCAGAGACCTTGGCTTAGGAGGGTCTCATCCCGACTAAGATAGACGACCCGAGACTCGTAGCATCTTAGCTATTCCTTTTGTACTGAATTTATCTCCAGCTTACTTTTATTAGTATCTCTGACTCATTTGTTATTATTTGACTCATGAGTTATATTGTGTCAATTATATTCTTTTATCATATTCTTGCTAATTTCCATCTTAGATCTTTGATTGAGTATATTAGTGGCATATTATATAGTTAGATAGTTTATCGAAACAGCGTTCTACTGCCAATGCTGCGACATAGGCTGGGTATTGTTCTCGACTTGCATCCCTATATCGGGTGCGAGTCGTGACACACATGAGAGTACATTCTTTGATAGTTTTTTTTACTTGATATCTACTACGATTCATGTTTATAGTATTATTTTACTTGATTCCCGACACGATGGGTACACGGAGTAGTATTATATGGATTCATTTTTGGATACGTTGTTTATACTTGCTGGCTTATCATGACTCATTTACTGGCATCACTTACATTTATCTGGCTAGCTTTATATTTGATCTACATGTCAGGACTTGGATCCATTAGTACTAGTCGGGAGAGAAAATACCTTAGTAGACATGTAAATATTCTCAAATACTGGAACCACCCCTCAGGTCCAATATGGAACGATAGCACTCGCATATTTCACGTACAGGATGTCGTACATTAACCCTAGCCATTTACATATCAAAAATGGTATTTTAATACAATAGATAGGTGCAGTCTTTATGGTTTCACTTTATACATCACTGGTTACATGTCTTATCTGTTGGTTCCACTTTACACTTTCTGGTACATTCTTGTATTGCTGTGTGTAGTAGATTTTACTTACTGACTTGTTATTACTGTCATATTTATCTGTTTTCCTCTATTTTCGTACCATGATCTTATGCTTATCTGTTTATCATGTATTTTATTACTATTTATAATTTTATAGTTTTTATTATGTATTAGAACTGCTGTTAGAGTTTTACTCGTTCCATTCTGACTAGAAAATATTTTTAGGAGTTATTGTGTCCCACGTTCCTGGATTCAGAGTGATGATATAGTCAAGACTGCTCTTGCACTGTGGACCATGAGGTGACCTCTGCAGAGATCTATACTAGTATTCCTTATTTTCGTATCATGCACTAGTTTCTCTTCTCTTAGTTAGTTGTTTGGATTGCTTTCCTTATCATATCCTCCTTAGTATACGATGATTAAGTTATGATAAAACTATTTGTTCCTGTGATAATTGAGATAATTTCCATTGAGGTCTAGACAATGTTCTACCGTTGATGCAGTGGCGTAGGCTAGACGTACCCACATACTCGTGTCCGAATATCCGAATACGGGTCGTGACACATTTTTATGGTGGCCCATGCAGGTCAAGTTTCACAATTAGTATGATATTGTAGTAGTACCTAGGTTTAGTCATACTACTGTGAGCCTGCAACATAATATAATTAATGATTATAAAGATTTTAGGAAATAGAGGACTCAATCACTGGTTAGGATTTCTTGATAAAGACCCTTGAGAATCTTACTTTAAATCTCGCTTAAATATACTTTTTTACTTGTTTTTGTTCACTCTAACTTTTGATTTTACTTGAAAATCTGTCCATTGTTTAACCAAATCCTTCTATCAAGATAAGACTTATAGAATATAGGGAGAACAAATGAGTGGAAGTTGAGTTCATAACTATTTCAGATTGAGGATAAAAGAATGGTTAATTAAATTTTTATATATGAATGTTGATAAAATATTTTGAGGTTATGTTACCAATGAAGAAAACAAAAAATGAATCAAGATACTACATTGGGGTTTGAAAGATTTTTATGAAATAAGTTTGAGTCATAAAGGGAAGAATAACATACGAATTCGAAGAAAATAAACCGGATGTTACGTCCTAGTACCAAAATATGTAGGATTAGGAATATGTAAGCATGCAAACCATATGTATTTGGAAACTTTAATATATGAAAACTATAACATATACGTACATTGTCTTATGAATAATAATTCACAGGTGGTATATAATGTCACAAGTCACAGGCAATACTAATCTCATCCACAAAATCAAATAAAAATAAATAACCAAAAATGACAATGAATCAAGTATGAAATAGTAGAAAAGATCAATGATTGGGTGGAGAAAATCCACTACCAAACTAGAATATGAAAGAAAATATAATGAGTACATCATCTATTGATTAGAGAGGCTCGAAGAAAAGACCTCCTCGAAAGAGAAAGAAGTAGCAAATCTTGATCCGTGCTCCTACAAGTAGTCATGATCGTCTACACCTGGAAAGGGACTAGGTCCTCAGAGGGACACAACAAGATACATAAAAGTATGCCACAATAAACTACAATAAACATCCAACATAGTTGCCTAACCAGTCTATGTGATATGCAGTTTAAGAAAAAATTTCTCGAGTATGGACTATCTGGCAAAAATAATAGGATGGACATAGTTCTCTCATAGATCCAGGGCCACGTGCATAACGTCACGGATGTTAGAGGGTAAATATATGGTCATTATGACTCGCGTCTCCAGTGGAGCGTATGAGCTGAATAGTTGTCACGACCCACACCCGAAATAAGGGTACGAGTAGTGAGCAATGCCCAGCCTACGCCGCATCATCGTCGGTAGAACACTGTCTGGGTCAACTCTACTAACTAAATATTGTAGTGTCCCACTCTGCGTAGGCACTATGTACAAGTGATATCGCTTTGCTTGCTCAAGCAAAAGTCTTCTCGGAGAGTTTTCGACCAAACCACAAGACGATTGATCAATGTGAGTGGACAGAACTGCATTATCTGATTCTTGCATGCCTTAATAATGAATCTGAGTTTTTGAATGTTTGTTCTAAGAAATAGTTTCATAAGAAGAATGATAGAACCTTACTCTGCATGCTTAAATAAAAAACTCGTATAGCTTGTCATTGAAACGAATCTAATTGCTTAACTATAGAACTTAAATGCTTGTCTAAAAAAGATAGAACCATTGACATGATAAGGAAAGATAGAAATGTGCATGCTTAGTTATACAGACATCGCTATCGAATGAACCACTGCCATGCTAATAAGAGTGAGTAAAAGATTGCTTGCACGTATCTTTATATCGTATGCTAAGTTAAAGATAGACTTTGTATGCTAGGTTTAATAGAACTGTTCTTGCTTGTTACATGTTAAAAGAACTAGATTGCTTGAACATGTCTTATTGATCATATTGAAAAGAGATATAACTGTTTGAACCATTTGTATCGTGTGTTATTAAACCTCTCGAAAGAAAGAAGTTTGAACCTATCGAATGGATTGAACTAAAAGAACCTATCGACTCGATTGAAAGCAGAGAATAAAGGGCTCCGGCTCTATCGTTTGATATGGAGGGCTCCGGCATTATCGCTTATTATGATATTTGCTTGTTTTTGGACATGTGCATTATAGTCTTATAGAATTTTATCTGATAGAATCGCATGCATTACATCGGTCTTTGGACAACTTGTGCACAAGGTTCTGTCTCTCAAACGGATTCCTAGGGCACTAGGAATCGTTCTTCCCAGGGGAGATTTTTGAAATACCCTAAGGCTTGTAGTCCTCGCGATTAGGGGGGTATCCTGTCCAATAGTAAGCCTGGCCTTGTAATCCCAGCTGCTGCTATTTATGGGGAAGTAGACTCATGGACCATCATATAGTTAGGGCGTATGCTAGGATAGCCTTCTTGCATACCTAACTTTTTGATGCAGAGACGGACAGGAAAGGAGAACCTTATACATATATGTTTATGCAAATTGTTGCTAACTTGTATGTCTGCTACAAGGATAACCGTTCTATTATGGGTAAGGATCACTGAATAAGTGATCACTTGTATTTTCTTATGTCCCTTATCATTTATGTTAAATATGATATATCTGTTTTATATTGAATATGCTGCTGTCCCTATTGCATCAAATTAAATATTCCACTTGGAATACTTGTCTTGATATGATATGAACAGTCCATTAGAGATCGAATATGGCTCACAATAGATGATGTATAACACTGCCTCTATAGCTTGTTGTATGTATTGAAAATGCAAATTGGTTTCAAAGCTATGTTTTCAAAAAGATGTAAACAGACTATAATCCTAAGTTGCATGAAATAAACATAGGTAAAAGTAGCAAGATCACTAGTAATGTTTTGCCACATGATTATTTAGTGTAGGTTTCAGGGGTTGTTGCTTCTGTTCAGTTATTTTTATCTCACCAGTACTTTCTTCAAAGTGCTGAACCACCAACAGTTTGCTTGTTCGCAGGTGCTGAATCGTCCGAGGAAGCGATAGGCGTGCCTCATCCCCAAGACCTAAAAATCTGGTTCATGCCTTGAGCCGTATCGATTGCTTTGATATACTTTTGTATAAAAGGACATAATATATAGAACAATGTCATTGTAATCGAGAGAAATAGTGCTTGAGCAATCTGTAACCTCGGCTAAGCGTCGCTTGTAACATATCTTGATTATCAATAAAAGAGCTTATTTTCATATGTCATTGTGTTATTTACTTTTCTGCAATTTATGTGCCGCTGCTCCTGTCTTGAATAGCTTACTTGTCCTTATTCAAAGCTTTGGCCTTGTGCAAGCGCAGCTTAGGCTTGCACGGCATCACGTCCAGGCGAGGACGATCTGTTCCGTAGGGACCAAGAGAGGACAAACGGCCCCATGCGGGACCGTGGCCTGACAAACATCTCATATAATATATACATAAGTGAACTAGAGTGAACATAATCGAGCAAATATAAAAGATAATAAAAAAGGATACACGATAACTAAATATCAGAAATAGAGTGAACTAGGGTGAACATGTTATGTACTGGAATGAAGAACAGATAATAGAATAACTGGAATATAAAGAAAATAAATAAAACTAGCTAATGTGCCATGGAATACAAGTTCATTATGTGATCGGTTTAGCTTGAACACAAATATAATATGGTAACTCGATTACACGTGTGATCTGTAATCGACATGTACACGAATATACTGGGGCTTGATCACATAACCAACTCCTATTCCCCCATCCCCAACCAATACTAAGGGATCCAATCACGACACATTACGAACACGAATATGGGCACACTGAACACTACAAGAATAAGTCAAATTAGCGACATAAAGAAACGTCGCTAAATAATTTTAGCGACGTAATTAGCGACGTTTTACTGAAGTCGCCTTTAAACTAGTCGTTGACAGAAAAAATATCGCCAAACGTCGCTATGCCGACGTTTTCTAGCGACGTAAACGCGTCGCTAGATTAGCGACGTTTAGCGACACAACGTTGCTAATTAGCAACTTGTATATTTGTCGCTATATGTCGCATATTAGCGACGTAGGTAGCGACGTTTATAGCAACGTTACTATGACCTGGGAATACTGCTATGTCAGTAATTTGCGACGGACAACGACTTTGTTTAGCGACGTGTATAGCGACGTATATAGCGACGTAATTAGCGATATTTTTAGCGACGTAATTAGCGACTTATTTAGCGACGTGACCGAACGTCGCTAAACGTCGCTAAAAATGTCGCTAAAGATACAGTAAAAAAATAAAAAATGAATACTGAATTATTTCCAAACTATTCTTCCTGTAGTTTATTAATTCATAATTTGTACAAATACCCGAAGCAACCCTCCGTTGAATTTACTGGGTTTGCCGACCCCCTTGGGATGAACACTCAACACCAATAAATTAAGATATATTTAATATGAATAATATAATAAAATTTGAAGAAAACAAAATATTAAAATTATAAACCGAATCAGGAGAAAATATCATAGTAAAGAATACATCAAATATCCATACAACTGAGTCTCATCCTAAAAAATACAAAGAATACAACAAATTAAAAGTCTCGTCCTAAAGAATACAGGAAATAATGTCTGAAACACAAACAATCAATAATAAAACGGTCCTAACTAGGACTACTGCGGATCTGCAGGAGGATGACCACCGACGTGCATGAAGGATAAGAACAGATCATACTGCTCCCTTAAAATTTATACCAATGTCGATGGAGAAGGCAGTAACGTCGGTGGAGTCTGTGTCAATGTAGGCACACCAGGAGGATGTATCCGCTCCAACTCTGCGAGTCGCTGGTTGTATGAATCCATGGTAGATAACAGCCTCGTACTGCTTTGAACCATTGAATCCTGCATCATCGCCAGCCTCTCGCCCAAGGATAGTTGTGAATCTTGCAGCTCCGTCATGCTGCACTTTGTCGAGGCTTTAAAATAAGATGTCAAAACTCGGAGCTCCATGATGTTGCGCTCGAGCATATCAAATCGTGCGATGAGCGTCGCATCGTCCGCCTGCGACTAGGACTGGGGCTGCTCCTCCATCCTTCGCAGTAACTCGTCAGGGAGAGATGCAACCTGACGGTTAACGACCTTCTGGACTCGGGCCGACGAATGTGAGGGCTGTGGGGAATGTGCACTTGTCAGGGAAGCCCTAAATGACTACATCGCAACAAGGGCGCCATAGGATCCCGTACCGTAATACGTACCCCTCTGGAGACCACCAGCGGCAGTCACCCATAGCTTGTCCACTGACGGAGTTGGAGAGGGCTGCGAGGAAGTACCAGCCTCTCCAGCTATAGGTGCACAAGCAGTCGCCCGCTCACGCAGCCTAAGATACTCGGCCTAGAAAAGATTGGATACTCGATAATTGCCTAAGTTATATTAAAATTAACCCAAAGTAAAGTAATACTTACATAGGTCTGCGAGGCCCTCTCATCAATGAGATTTCTATCATTTCGATGGGTGGCCAGGAAGACGGTCACAATGTTTGCATCCTCACCCCTCTGTACCTATTAAAAATATATTATTTAGTACTAAAATTAAACATTTTTCCTACTACCATTTTATCGTACTTATATTAAAATAATATATCTGAAATAAAAAACATACCAAACGATGGAAAAGTTCCATCATCGGAATCAAGCCACCATACCACTTTGCAGCATTCTGCCTAGCCGCCTTGGCCTTCTCAGACCTTTCCTTGTACCTCAGATCTTCGAATCTAGCCCTCATCGCAGTCCACTGCTCATGCGTGATCCAACCTTGGATCAGATTTCCAACGCGATCACGAGCCTTCCGGTCATCCAGAGCATCACGGATAAGCTTGGCGGCAACGGCAGAAAACATTCGATCGATCAATTCGTCCCGATGCGGAGGATAGAAATATGTTTGCTACAATAAATAATTTAATAAGCTATATAATATGCATAAATTAGAGAATTTATATAATATACTTTTATCTTGAAGTGCGCAAACTAGAACGCCTTCCTCTCCTCCAGAACTTCAGAGTAGTTGATCCAAGAGCCACCATAGTTGTTCCTCAAAAAGAGGCACAAACGTCTCTGAACCGACGATGGACGATATCAATACAGAGATAATTATTTTGATCAAAAAATTCAATATATGATGAATAAAGAAATATACGATATATATGATGCTAAACCATCTAATTGACATACTTTGTACCGTCGGTCCAAATCTCTGTCCTCGTCTCCTCCGGAGGTACGTATGGAGGATCTAGCTGATGCTGGGACAACGTCGGCACAAACTCCTCTATATGCTCATCTGTCTCCATGGTTCCGTCAGCAGGAGGAACACTGGACGAGGGAGTACTATAAGGCCTGAAACTACTCATCCCAGGAGTGAAGCCACATAACATCGTCGTAGTCGGAGATATGACTGATCGATATACTGGAGTACTAGGCGACGAGGATCCAGAACCAACAGTAGGCAGTACCTTAGGAGCACTCTGTCTACCTTGGGAACTGCCGAACCCTCCGCGTCGTCCTGTCATACATGATAACAACATATGATAAATAAAGAAATACACAAATATATAGTACATTCTACAGTCAAAATATTATGTATATCTCACAACATTCATAGAATTGTACAGTAAATAACTAGTGGTGTCACAAGTCTAAATGGATAGTATATTCTACAGTCAAAATATAATACATTCAACAGGCAAAATATTTTATTTTTAATCATCTTCAGAAAATTTATCTTGTTCACCTTCCTCGTCCTCCTCTTCCTCCTTGTCTTCATTTTTATCTACTTCGTCTTCGTCTTCGGCTTCCTCTTCGGATAATTCTACATCTTCTACATTATTACTCATGTAATGAGTAACTTCTATTGAGTCCAAATCTACAATATTTGTTACAAGAGGTAGCTTATCCTTCTGATAAGCTATTTCGTCAACGTCAAAGGTATTTTTAGCTTTAGTCTTGCATACTGTCCAACAATCCGATCTCGCTATCCCCCGTCTAGGATAAGTTGTGAAGTACATGAGCTGAACCTGACTTGATAGGACAAATAGTTCGTAGCCTTGATATCTACTCTTGTAGTTTATATCCACAAGGCCGTGCTTGTCAATTTTCCAACCTTGATCTTGAATCGGATCGAACCATTCACACTTGAATAGCACGATATTAGTAGGTTCTGTGCCATAATTATATGTCAACTATACAATCTCTCGTAAGATGCCAAAGAAATTATTGCCTGGATCAACGTCTTTGTAGTTCAAAGATTTGATACATAAATAACTGTTTTTCGTGGAATCAAGATCCAGAAAGCTGTCTCTGATAGGAGCATTTGTTGACTTGAAGCTAAACCCATTCATACAGAAACTTGGCCATATTTTAACGGCAGTAATTGGTCCATTGGATAGATTTCTAATAGATTCAGTCTCGGGTGTTATTAGACGATCGACCTAAATACCAAAGTAGCGATAGTAAGTTATTTATTATGCAAGTGCATAAAGAAAAAGTAATTACCAAGCTCCTTATATATGCGCTCAACCAAGAAGGAAAATGGCATCTCATTTCTTGTTCTACTTCTTCGTCTGTTATGTAGGGTCTAACCGACCTCAACTCATTATTATATGTGATAAAAAATAATGAAACAACTGCTGATTAGTAGCATAATAGTAGCTTATACTATTACATTGATATGATGTAAACGTGTACGTATTAATTACTTACCCCTCTAGCTTCTCCACTTTATCCTTGTCGTAATTGAGTAATATATACAACTGAGCAGCCCTTAGCTCGTCGTCATTCAAATATCTCTTCTTTATTTTCCCCGAAGGCTTTTCGGACGCATTGAATACTTTGAGTATTGCATCATTAGATTTTTGATATCCGTCGTTGTTTCTCGGAGCTCTCGTTCTATTAGTAGCAACATAAGATTTGAAATACGTCAAGCAAAAGTTTGTAATCTTCTCGAGAACATAAGCTTCACAAATAGAGCCCTCAACCCGTGCCTTATTTTTTATCTTTCTCTTTAGGTAATTCAGATGCCGCTCGAAGGGGTACATCCACCGATAACCGACAGGACCACCAACATGTGCCTCATAGGAAAGATGAATTGGCAAATGCTCCATAGAGTCGAAGAATCTAGGAGGAAATACCTTCTCGAGCTTACATAGTATTACCGCAATATCCTTTTCTTGATTTTCTAGAAGATCGACGAGCAACTTAGTAGAACAAAGATCTTTGAAGAATATGCTGAGCTCTGTCAATGGATCCTAAATGACCTGCGGTAAGAATTCCCAAAATACAATCGAAATTAACCTCTCCATGAATACATGACAATCGTGGCTCTTCGTACCCGCCAGTTTATTCTCCTTGAGGTCGACGCATCTTCTCAAGTTTGACATGTACTCGTTTGGAAACTTTAGACCCTGAATCCACCTACACAGTCTCCCTTTATCCTCTTTCTTCAGTGAGAAATCTGACTTAGGCTGCTATAACTTTCCATTCCCCTCCTCTATCAAATACAATGCATGATGTCTACATATTTTCTAAGTCCAACCTGGCCTTCGGATTGTCTTTTGTCTTCCCCTTTACCTCCTTTATAGTATTAATTATGTTATCAAATACATTCTTGCATAACATCAAGATTATGTCTGATCAGATTAGTTCTCCAATATGGCAGATCCCAGAATATACTCCTCTTCGTCCAGTTATAGGTGCGACCATATCTGTGACACTTGTACCCCTTAGCAGGCTCTTCGATAGTACTTGGTAAATCTTTTACCTCTTTCCATATCGTGTATCCGGGCCACCTTGGCAGTGGATTAGCCTTCACCACAATGCCCGCACGAAAAGTATTCCTGTTCCTCCCTTACGGATAATCCTTCGGCATAAATTATCGATGACAATCGAAGAAACACGGTTTGCCTCCGTGTTTCAAATGGAAAGGCTTAGTATGGTCCATGCAATACGGACATGAGAGACGACCATGAGTGCTTCATCCCGATAATATTCCATAGGCCAGAAAGTCATTGTTGATCCCCATAAGTGCTGCCCTCATCTGAAAATTATGCTTTCTAGAAACATCGTATATGTTGGCACCTACTTCCCACAGCTGATTCAACTCATCTATCAAAGGCTGTAAATATACATCGATGTTCCTCTTCGGATTGTTCGGACCCGAGATAATAACAGTTAGGAACATATACGGAGTCTTCATGCACATCCAAGGCGGTAGATTGTACGAAGTGACGATCATAGGCCAACATGAATATTGGGAGCCCAAAAGTCCGAATGGGGTAAAACCGTCAGAGGAGAGTCCCAATTTGACATTATGCGAATCCGAAGCAAAATATGGATACTCTCAATCAAAGTGCTTCCATGCTTCTCCATCGGATGGATGATCCAATACTTCTTTGATCTGTTTCCGCTTGTGCCAACTCATATTTTCTGCAGTCTCCTTAACCATAAACAACCTCTACAACTGTGGCGTCAAAGACAAGTAGTGCATTGAATCGTTAGGCTTTCTTGCACCGACAGACTTTTCTCTACCAGTGGCCTTGTAGCGATCAACACCACAGAATCTGCACGCATCTTCATCCTTGTCGTCTTTGTAGTACAACATGCACCCGTTGCGACATGCATCAATTTTCTCGTATCCCATCCAGAGCGATCTCACCATCCTCTTAGATCGGTAGAAGTCTTTAGGCAACTTTGCACCCTTGGACAAGATCTCTATAATCAAATCTATCAGTCGATTATAGCATTCTTATGACATGTTAAAATTGGACTTGATGCTTAACAATCTTGTAACCACCTCCAACGGTGAATGATCCTCACAACCAGGATATAATGAAGTCCTTGCATTCTCCAACAACTCTATAAACTTTGCAGCATCGGCATTCGGTGCCTCCTCAGCTGCATCATGATTGTCCGGATTGAAACTAGGTTCCGTCGCATCAAAACCCATATTCACCCACCCGTCGTCGTAAGCAGCGTGGTCATGGACATCCATATACGGCTCTACATAATGCTCCGACTTCGATGTTAGAGACACAAGTTCTTCGTACGCGATCCACTAATAGTAATTCGGCGTGAAGCCCTTCGAGTACAAAGGATATGTGACTTCCACTTCTGGATGATAATTCAAATTGCGACATCTCACACATGGACACTTAATTTTGGTACCGTCCATGTACTGGAGGATGGAAGCCGGACACGACGGAGGGGGGGATTTTTAAAAATTTGGCAGAGATCGAAGGAAATGGGGGGAAGAGAAATTCGTCAACCCTAAATAAAATAAATTAGCGACGTTTAGCGACGCTAACTTATGACGTTGCTAATAGAAATATTTAGCGACGTTAAATACGTCGCTATATATTTAAAAGATTAACGTTGCTAAATACGTCACTAAACGTCGCTAATCATATAACTCAGCGACGTTTAGCGACCTTAAAAAAATTTATAGCAACTATTCTTTTAAAAAACTGAATTGTAGTTGCTAAACGTCGTTATATGTCGCCAAACAGCGACTTATAACGACGTTATTCTTTGGAGTCGCTGATAACTTTAAAATTAATGATGTTTTATTTTGACGTCGGTAAAAACATCGCTAATCCCGCAATTTTTAGTAGTAGAACACGAGCAGTGTGTGAACACGAAGTATACTAAATCAATACCCGATACACACGATGAAATACATGTGAAGGAGTATCCGCTGAACACGGTAAGTGATAACATCTCCTGACATGATCCAAATAGTACCATTCCATGAAACCACTATGTCAGAATTAAGTATACAGTTCTAGAATATGAGATATATACACTATTGTGGAATAAAAACTAATAGAGAAATGTACTCGCCTGTGGTCCTGAGCAAATGGTATAACTCGGTGTCCGAGATGGTGTCACACAAACCTATATATAAAATATCAATGTCACTTAGAGTAATGGATAATTAAATGCTGACATGAACTAAAACATGCTCCTAAGTCCAGTTCTTGCTAACTAAGTTCATACTAGGTCAAACTAGGTCTAATATTGACTTTTAGGGTCAAATTAGTCAACTCTAGTCAACACTAGGTTATACTAGACTATGGTTAGGTTTCTAGTCAATACCTTGGGGGTATTAGTTATACTAGGTATTTATTCTAGGGTATCTACATAG
This sequence comes from Iris macrosiphon, assembly GCA_036927795.1. Taxonomy (NCBI): domain Eukaryota; kingdom Viridiplantae; phylum Streptophyta; class Magnoliopsida; order Asparagales; family Iridaceae; genus Iris; species Iris macrosiphon. Next base: position 112,278 of record JAYESA010000389.1, on the reverse strand, counting down.
ACTAGTTAATAACTATTGGTTATATCTATTTTAGTAATATCTTGTATTACCCTAGCTATTAGCACTTACCTACATTAGCATTTCTAATTAATTACCACTAACTTGGTATCCAGTTCTTACCAATACCTTAGTCTAGTACATCTAACTTAAACTAATATCTTACCTTGATATTACCCTAAGCTAATGTCAACAGATACAACTAACTAATGTAATTGATATATATATATATATATATATATATATATATACTGATACCTATTCTCTCACTGATCTTCACTTGCTAAGCACTGCCCTTCTTACCTATGATACTTATACTCTTTATACCCTCACTTAAACTAATGACACTTAGGTACTGTAAACCCCCAGATTTTTTAAAATTTAAAAAAAATAAATTTCAAAATTTTCTGTGATTTTTCAAAAATTAAAATAAATGTTCTTATGAATTAAATATTTTTAAATATTAAAATAAATATTAAAATAGTATGAAAATAATATTTTTGGGTGTAAAATAAAATATTAGACATAGGATAATTTTCTTGGAATTTATTGGACCCCGGAACTATTTTTAAAGACCTAAAAATAATATTTTTAAATAAACCAATTTAAACCGGTTTTATTCTTAGTTAAACCAAACCAAACCAACCCGGTTTATTATATTGTTGAATCGAATCCAAATTTAACCCAAACCCAATCCTTATTGGGTTGGATCCGGTCCCAGAACCCAAACCCGAACCCGACTCGTGACTCTTCTTCTGTAACCTAACCCCCGCCCGATTGTAACCCCCGTCGCCGCCTCCTCCGTTCAGATCCCCATTGGCCGGCTCCCCCGCTTCCACACCGCTACACCTCCCCGACGACTCCCCTGCTCCCCGCGCCTCTCCACTTTCCCTCAACGGCCACCGCCTGCTCCTATTTATACCCACCCCCATCACCATCTTCGCCACCGCCGTGACCAGGGGACCCCGAACTCCGGCCACCACTTCCCCACACCACCACCACGAACTCCGCTGGACCCAGATACCCCGGCGACGACCTTCGGCGACCCACAGGCCGACCAAGCCGCCGCCAGCAAGCCCACCGGCCGAGCTCAGTCGCGGCGTCCTCGCGTACGCCCAATTTTAGTCAATTCTGAGCCATCGTTCAGGTGAAGTTTTCTATCTCTTTGTTCTCCAGTTTTCCTTTCTGTCAAATCCTACGCATACCCTGCGTGACCCTCTCGATACCCGTGCCATTGGTTCGGTGTGGGATTTCGTGTCGGTCGCAAACTACGACGCAAAATCAGGAAAATAAACCCCAAATTCTGAAAATTTAGAATTCGTCCCGAACTTCCCAGTTCGTGACCGTTTTACGACCAACCTGTGGAATGTTCTCAAAATTGGCCTGAACAATTATTTAGACTATATGACCAAGTTTTAAACCCTATTTTTAGATTAATTTATCGTGCTATAATTTGTATTTAATTTGAGGGTAAAAATGACCAAAATATTGGTTATTTAGAAACCCAAATTTATCGGAACTGGGTGTGCCCCGCTAAACGGGATGACTTGGTCATGTGCGAACTTCATCGAAAGGTGCACGTCGATAATACGGACGTGTGGGATTTCGTGAAACTTGATTTGGATGTCCGTGGACACCGGAATCAACGCGTATCCATCAACAACACCCCGTATCGGCCATATTCTGAAACTCGTTGTAACTTTGTGTACGCTCATAGTATCGAAACAAAACTTGTGCCATCGGACTCGTAGCAATACGCTGGTCCTGTGACCCAAGTTTGGTTCGATTCTGAGAACGTTGACAAAATCCCATATCGTGGGCCCTATGGATCCACTTGACGGGCGATTTTGTGATCGGCTCATCAAAATCCAGTTTTGGACATTCCGTTGGGTTTGTATCGTCGTTCTGAACTTATAGACACTAAGTTTGACGAATTTGGAGAATATTGTCTCTGGCACATTTTTCGGTGCGAAACGTGCCACAAGTGGACCCCGCTTTGACCAGAAATTGTCACTTTTGCCTCTGTGTCCAAATTGGAGTTATGGACAGGCAATTCTAGCTATTTGCTAACTTCTGAACTTGATGGTAATGTTTATTTCAGCATTCGGAGGAGTACCTACAGATCCTGTTGATACAGAGCAACAGTTGGAGTCCGAACCCCGGGCAAGTGTACCTTACCAATATTGCAGTTCTTGTTACATAACATTCCTTTAATTTTTTATATGATGTATCTGTTCAACCTAAGACCGTGTGACATTACTTAACGTCCGAATAATATTTGGGTGTCAACCCCGTACGCGGAGTTGTGTAACGTCACCTAGAGATGGATATCGAAACCCTATACATTATCGTGCTTGCATTTTCAAGTACGTTAAACCATAGGACACCTGACACTATTCATGAGATAGAATCTTCTTGAGATATTCATGGTGATTCTGTATAGGCTGCATGATTCATGACATAGATATTATATATGTTTAGATATCATTATGACTCGCTGCAACAGGTAGAGGTCATGATCTTGCGTGACATGGACATGAGACCGTAGACATGAGACGTGTGATTACATTGGGTAGGTGAGACACACAGGCTAAAGGATGATTTTATATATAAATTTATTATTGTGCCGTAGGCCCAATACATAGTAAATTACATAGTATAATTACATAGTATATCTGCTACAGGCTCCCCGACACAGAGCTTGTAGTAGTCTCAGCCTAAGTTTAGTGATGCTCTCATTTTGCATATCACATAGCTGGTTACATAGTTTACCCTATTGATTCATTTATTATTGTACTGCATTTATTTTTGGCATGAGATATTCTTGTACCTTGCTATGTCCCCTGAGGACCTGGATCCGGATTATATCCCCAGGTTTAGCAGAGAATATCTACCCTAAGGTGTATGGGACAGGAGCATTAGCAGGAGCAGAAGCAGAAACAGGACCATACATTGGAGCAATACCAGAAACCGAGGATGAGGTGATTGCCGAGTATTTCTCCTGAGTATATGCTTTATCCGTACTCAGTATTTGCTGTTGTTATACTCTTTATTCTTGTCTCTTGACTATTATATCAAACTTATCATCGGGTTATTCCCCGAGATATATTTTATTGAGACTTGTTGTTGATTTATATTTTTGATATTAATTGTATTTATTTCTGTGGATGAGATTAGTACCTTTGCCATACTGTTGTTTTACAGCTTAAGTACACCCTGATGGGTCCATTTAATTGGGTTGTCCATCGGTGTGTGCTACTGGCCATTACCACGTGTCTAGCCCCTCGATATTTTGGAACTGGGGCATGACATAGTTTTTGTGGTGGCCCATGCTGGTCAACGATTAAATTGCTTCGGTTTTAACTTAAGGACCAAGCAAGCCTGCAATAAAGAATAGGATAAGTTATATGATCTCATCTACTTGATTGAATCGTTCTTGATCTCTATATCGGATTCGAATTAAAATTCTTGACTTGCATCCTGCCTTGATTTCTCTGTGCACCTCTTATAGTTTATTTTGGATGCAGAGCAATGGATCCATGAGCAAACGATGAGACTCCTGCAGGAACACCATAAGGTGTTGTAGCCACCTACGGAGAAGATAAAGTGACACCATTAAGTGGAGATCCCTCCACTCATCGAAGCAGTCAAGCAAATCAGCATGCCTCGAGAATTCCGCAAGATGACCTTCCGCCGCAGTTTACTCCACCAATGCCTATATTCCCACAAGGGCAGGCTATGGATGGACAGCAGATGTTTCAAATAATCTATGCAATGATGCAAGCCCAATAGCAAATTCAACAAGAGGCTCTGCGTCACAGCCTAGTAATCGTACTGGAGCAGGCGAATCTACCAGCACGACGGCCAACGACGGGCTCTATCACTGATTTTTGCCAGCTGAAGCCCCATACTTTTTCTGGCAAGGAGGAGCCCACTTAAGTTCATGAGTGGCTCACAAACACTCAACATCAATTAGAAGCAGCTGAGCTTCCAAGGGAGCGTTGGATGACTGCCGTCCGGATGCAGTTGACGGGCAATGCACATCACTGGTGGCTATATAAGGAGACACGGCTTGAACCAGACCGAGTCACTTGGGAAGAGTTCTCTAGACTATTTCAGGAGATGTACATTCCAGCTATTGCTCGATCAAAACTTTGGGATAAGATCAATTATCTTACTCAAGACAGTATGACAGTGGAAGAATACAACATGGAGTTCATTCGTCTGAGTCGCTTCGCCCCTACCTTGATTCTGACATAAGAAGAGAAGGCTGAGAAGTTCTTCGACGGACTAAACTTTGAGCAACAGAGATATATTGGCTCTGTTTCACCTACTTCTTACTCGAACGTCCTTGCTGCAGCACGACGCATGGAGCACGTCACCAGGAGAGAGTCCAGCCTGAAGCGGCCTTTCACATCAGCACCAGCCAGAGCACCACAGGGAGAAGCTACAAAGAGATCTCACCTACACCAGCCACCCAGAGCATCTTCGCAGATACTGCCTACCTGTCAATATTGTGGCAAACAAGGTCATTCTGAGAGCGAGTGCAGACGCAAGTTGGGATTATGCTTGATTTGCGGATCCAACCAACATTTAGTCAAGGATTGTCCTGAGCATCGAGAGGGAGCACTAATGTTAAAATAACAAGCTTTACCAGCAGCAAGGCCAGTTTATCCAGCATTGGGAGCACCGCTGACGGGAGTTGGAGGCGTTAGACCACCAGCCCCAGGAGGGTATCAGCCGAGGCCACCCTTGGCACCACAAGCAGCACTCTTCCAGCAGGCTCAGCAACAGCAAAGGAATCCACTACAAAGATGCGAACAATTTTTTGTAATGACCTTGGAGGACGCACAGACTAGTGGAGTAGCAAATGCGCGTAAGTTATTCATAGATGTATTGCTTAGCACATGCCTATTAGTTCATAACCTTAGACTTAAACCTAGTATTTTGAACTTGTTAAATTGATAACCTAGTTTTTCTAAACTGTAGTTTTCTTTGCTCTAACCAGATTTCTTCACTCTTGAATTATATATCTCTCATTGTCTAGGGAAATATTTTTATTCTTTCCCTAAGTATTCTGTTTAACCCCCACATTTTCTCGATTTTGATTCTTTATCCCGTGTGTCGTACTACAAACACAATGCTTGCAGCCATATCATCTCTTCTGATCGGTTATTTCTTTGATTGCGAGGATGCAATCCTCTTAAGGGGGTAGATTGTAAACCCCCAAATTTTTCAGAATTAAAAAAAATAAATTTCGGAATTTATCAAAATTTTTCTTTGATTTTTCATAAATTAAAATAAATGCTCTTATGAATTAAATATTTTTAAATATTAAAATAAATAATAAAATAGTATAAAAATAATATTTTTGGGTGTAAAATAAAATATTAGACATAGGGTAATATTTTTGGAATTTATTGGACCCCGGAACTATTTTTAAAGACCTAAAAACAATATTTTTAAATAAACCAATTTAAACCGGTTTTATTCTGAGTTAAACCAAACCAAACCAAAATACCCAGTTTATTATATTGCTGAACCAAACCCTGATTTAACCCAAACCCAATCCTTATTGGGTCGGATCCGGGCCCAAAACCCAAACCCGAACCCGAACCCGACTCGTGACTCTTCTTTTGTAACCTAACCCCCGCCCGATTGTAACCCCCACCGCCGCCTCCTCCGTTCAGACCCCCACCGGCCGGCTCCCCCGCTTCCGCGCTGCTACACCTTTCCGACGACTCTCCCGTTCCCCGCGCCTCTCCACCTTCCCTCAACGGCCACCGCCTCCTCCTATTTAAACCCACCCCCATCACCATCTTTGCCACCGCCGTAACCAGAGGACCCCAAACTCCGGCCACCACTTCCCCACACCACCACCACGAACTCCGCCGCACCCAGCTACCCCTACGACGACCTCCAGCGACCCACAGGCCGACCAAGCCGCCGCCAGCAAGCCCATCGGCCGAGCTCAGTCGCGGCGTCCTCGCGTACGCCCAATTTTAGTCGATTCTGAGCCATCGTTCAGGTAAGATTTTCTATCTCTTTGTTCTCCAATTTTCTGTTCTGTCAAATCCTACGCGTACCCTGTGTGACCCTCTCGATACCCGTGCCATTGGTTCGACGTGTCGCATCCTGTGTCGGTCGCAAACCATGACGCAAAATCAGGAAAATAAACCCCGAATTCTGAAAATTTAGAATTCGTCCCGAACTCCCCAGGTGGCTACCGTTTTACGATCAACCTGTGGAATGTTTTCAAAATTGGCCTGGATAATTATTTAGGCTATATGACCAAGTTTTAAACCCTATTTTTAGATTAATTTATCATGCTTATAATTTGTATTTAATTTGAGGGTGAAAATGACCAAAATATTGGTTATTTAGAAACCCAAAATTCTCGGAACTGGGTGTGCCCCGCTAAATGGGATGACTTGGTCATGTGCGAACTTCACCGAAAGGTGCACGTCGATAATACGGACGTATGGGATTTCGTGAAACTTGATTTGGATGTCCGTGGACACCGGAATCAACGCGTATCCATCAACAATACCCCGTATCGGCCATATTCTGAAACTCGTTGTAACTTTGTGTACGCTCGTCGTATCGAAATAAAACTTGCGCCATCGGACTCGTAGCAATACGCTGGTCCTGTGACCCAAGTTTGGTTCGATTCTGAGAACATTGACAAAATCCTATATTGTGGGCCCTACGGCTCCACTTGACGGGCGATTTTGTGATCGGCTCATCAAAATCCTGTTTTGGACATTCCGTTGGGTTCGTATCGTCGTTCTGAACTTATAGACACTAAGTTTGACGAATTTGGAGAATATTGTCTCTGGCACATTTTTTGGTGCGAAGCGTGTCACAAGTGGACCCCGCTTTGACCAGAAATTGTCATTTTTGTCTCTGTGTCCAAATTGGAGTTATGGACAGCCAATTCTAGCTATTTGCTAACTTCTGAACATGATGGTAATGTTTATTTCAGCATTCGGAGGAGTACCTGCAGATCCTGTTGATACAGAGCAACAGTTGGAGTCCGAACCCCGGGCAAGTGTATCTTACCAATATTGCAGTTCTTGTTACAAAATATTCCTTTAATATTTTATATGATGTATCTGTTCAACCTAAGACCGTGTGACATTACTTAACGTCCGAATAATATTTGGGTGTCAACCCCGTAAGCGAAGTTGTGTAACGTCACCTAGAGATGGATATCGAAACCCTATACATTATCGTGCTTGCATTTTCAAGTACGTCAAACCATAGGACACCTGACACTATTCATGAGACAGAATCTTCCTGAGATATTCATGGTGATTCTGTATAGGCTGCATGATTCATGACATAGATATTATATATGTTTAGATATCATTATGACTCGCTGCAATAGTTAGAGGTCATGATCTTGCGTGACATGGACATGAGACATCGTGGACATGAGATGTGTGATTACATTAGGTGGGGAGAGACACACAGGCTACAGGCTGATTTTATATATAAATTTATTATGGTGCCGTAGGCCCAATTTATAGTAAATTACATAGTATATCTGCTACAGGCTTCCCGACACAGAGCTTGTAGTAGTCTCAGCCTAAGTCTAGTGATGCTCTCATTTTGCATATCACTTAGCTGGTTTCATAGTTTACCCTATTGATTCATTTATTATTGCACTGCATTTATTTTTGGCATGAGATATTCTTGTACCTTGCTATGTCCCCTGAGGACCTGGATTCGGATTATGTCCCCAGGTTTAGCAGAGAATATCTACCCTGAGGTGTGCGGGACATGAGCATTAGCAGGAGCAGAAGCAGGAACAGGAGCATACATTGGAGTAGTACCAGAAACTGAGGACGAGGTGATTGCCGAGGATTTCTCCTGAGTATATGCTTTATCTGTACTCAATATTTGGGGTTGTTATACTCTTTATTCTTGTCTTTTGACTATTGTATCAGACTTATCATCGGGTTATTCCCCGAGATTTATTTTATTGAGACTTGTTATTGATTTATATTTCTGATATTGATTGTATTTATTTTTATGGATGAGATTAGTACCTTTGCCATACTGTTGTTTTACAGCTTAAGGACACCCTGATGGGTCCATTAAATTTGGTTGCCCATCGGTGTGTGCTGCTGGCCATTGCCACGTGTCTAGTCCCTTGATATTTTGGGACTGGGGCGTGACAGGCACTACCCTCACCTATACTCCTGCACATCAGCTAGTCACCACTAGCCCACACACTCACAACCATCAACCCTCAATACCCTCTCCACTATGAATACTACTCATCTACACACACTAGTATACACAGTCCCTGATATATACTCTAAACGAGCTCAAGGAACACATGTACTCAAAATCCTGATGCACATTGATACGCTTCTCCCCATCAGTTTGTGATACCGATCAGTATACACAAGCACTTATACACATTTGTATCTCCTTAGGCAACTAGTCACTGATACTCATTTGTATCTACACTCATATTCACTGTCAACTATCCTTACACATTCCTCATCACTCCTATCATGATGCACATTTCTAATCCTGTTGCTATACACAGAGTACATACTGTGCAGTCCTAGTTTGGAGCATAACTCACACAAGTGCAGTTTTCACTCACCTCACTCTACTGTTGATAGCACCCCTGACTGATACCTCATGCTCAAAACCACACAACACCAACATAACCTCCTCCCCACTGCAAGCAGCAGGCAACCAACTACCTGCACCCTTACCCGACTAATACCAATACTAACATCACACACACTCACTCCTTGTTGCCAGTGCAACCTTCATAATATGATTTGAATACCTAAACCCACAGACACATCACTGATTCACTTTGCATACAACCATCACACTAGATGACCCATCCCCTAAATGATCCAACCTACACTTACCCGTGCACTGGGACAACCTGCTGATACTGCATCTGCTAACATGCCAAGTGTGTGCACAGCAGCAGGTTGCACCAACTGCAGCTGTGGCACTTCTTTTTATTGCTTGAGCTCCCATGGCTGCTGTTGCAGAAATCACTTGCTTGTTACAGGTCTTCCCATATTGTAGATGCTATTGGGATTGCTGCTATTTCTGCTACTGCACTGCCTATATGCAGTGCACGAATGTGCACTGCTGCGACTACTGCCACCTAGCTGTAAACTCCTATCTATTCCCCCATTACCCATACTGTAGCCACCCCCTTACTCAGGCACACCAAGGCTCTCACCCAAACCTCTGCTCTACTGCCTCCACAACACAAGTACCTCATTGCATGTACACAGGCAAATTGTCAACCCTGTGTACTGGCTAGCACCCTCATTGCCTACCCTTGGCACTCAAACAGTCACTTAGCCCCAAACACCATTGGACACAGTCCTAACACCATAACATCTATATCCACAATCCCTCACCATACTTAAATAAAGACACTCGATATCTATATAAGTATATACAAGTAACTAATGACAATTAGGCAAACACCTTAGGAGCAAACTTAAGATACTCATGATGCACTAATCCAAGTGTCAATTTCTCCAAGTCCTCACATATATCATTTATATAAACTAATTACATCATGACACAACTAAAGTAACTTGATACAATAAGAATTAAGGGTTAATTGTGCAAAATACCCAAAATTGACCTTCGTATCTCAAAATACCGTGATACGGCCTGCACGTATCCATTTATGGACATGTACCTAGTCCTAAAACCCTGATCTAAGTCTAATTAGATCTAATTGGTCTCATGACACACAATTGATGTGTCAAATTGGTAATTCTCCTAACATGCATACAAAATATCACATATTACTCATAATACATAGCCAAATAGCCTAGAACTTGTGCCTATAGGTAGTCATATGCCATGAGATTATTCCTAATGGTCAAGTGCATGATTAATAAGCCATAATAAGAGGGAAATTTAGGAATTACCAACTAGAAGAAAGATTTCCAATGATAAAGTAATTGGAGATGATCCAGACATGATCTCTAGCTCCAAAGCTCCTCCGCCTTGTGCTCCTTGCTTCTCCAAGCTCCAAGACTCTAAGAGTGATGAATTTGATAAGGAAATAGAGGTAAATTGTGTAGAAAATTAATAGAGGGAAAAATAAGAAATTGGGGATCTAGAATTTGGATCAAAATAAAATACAAATAAGGAGAGAGAGATGAGAACCCCCTTCTATAGTGGCAGGCCTATTCCCCCTTCTCCAAGCAAATTCAAATATCTAAGTTGCCCCTACATGTTGCATTATGAAAAATAATTAAGGATGGATATTTTGGAAGTCTCTAACTAATTATAATTAAACTAATCCTCCTTGATTTAATTAGTGGAATGACTAATTGGCTTGGGTCCAAGTTGGGCTCACTAATTGTCATGACAAGTCTAAATAGATCCATATGTGTCAAGTCTAATATTGGCTAGTCTCTCTAATTAACTAACAAACTAACTAACTAACAATTGATACGAGTCTCTAATAACCAATTAATACAAGTCCAACAATCATAGCTCAACTTAATTAAATAAATTATACAATCATCACATAATTATTCAATATTATATTCCTAATAATAAATACCCTGGCCAAATTATTGAACTACCCCTAGCTGAAAAAGTGAGGGTGACAATCCTAACCACCTTAGAAAAATTTTGTCCTCAAAATTAAGGAAGAACTAACTACCAAATGAAATTAATACAAGCAAGAAAGAATTATACTCCACGGCTCAAACAGATAAGGATATTGCTTGCGTATCTCGGCCTCTCGCTCCCCTGTATTCTCTCCTGGCGAGTGATGCCTCCACGCGACGCACACTAAAGGAATCATCTTGTTCCACAGTACTTTCTTTCTGCGGTCCAAAATCTCCACGGGCTGCTCTGGGTAGCTGAGTGTCAGACCAACCTTGATCTCCGAGTGATCTTGTACATGGCTAGGATCTGCCATTTACCTTCTCAGTTGCGACTCATGGAACATATTGTGCACTACCTCTAATGCAGGTGGCAAGTCTAGTCTGTAGGCCACTGCACCGACCCTCTCAAGAACATCGAAGGGTCCGATGTACCGTAGACTAAGCTTTCTGCCTCCTCCAAAGCAAATTGTGCCCCTTGTCAGAGAAATCCTCAAGAAAATAAGATCGCCAACCTAGCACGAATCACATCCTTAGCACTCTAACAAAAATAAGCAATCACAAGTAATAAAAACAAAATCTATACCTCAAACTCCAATGGTCTCCAGTGGCTATCGGTCCAATGCCGTTGTCTGTCCTGCGCTATCCGAAGTCTATCCCTGATAAGCTTCACCTTCTCAGCTGCATCCACGATTATTTCTGGTCCCAATAAGGCTCTCTCACCAATATTATTCCATAATAATGGAGTATAATATCTCCGTCCATACAATGCCTCAAACGGTGACATCTCGATACTAGCTTGGTAGCTGTTGTTGTAAGAAAATACTACCAAGTGGAGATGATCCTCCTAAGAGCCTCAAAAATCCAAAACACAGGTGTGTAGCATATTCTCAAGAGTCTGGATAGTCCTCTCTGACTGTCCGTCTGTCTGAGGGTGATATGCGGTACTAAACTTGAGCTGAGTGCCCAAGCTAGCCTGCAAACTCCTCCAGAAGTGGGACGTGAAGCGACTATCCTGATTCGAGACTATGCTCACAAGAACTCCATGCAATATGACTATCTGAAGCATATACATCTCCACGAGCTTCTCCGTAGATGTACCCACTTTGAATGGCAGAAAGTGGGCTAATTTGGTCAACTTGTCTACGATGACCCAAATCGCGTCTTTACCTCCTAGAGAACGCGGAAGCCCTGAAATAAAGTCCATCGTCACATGCTCCCATTTCCCTTCTGGAATGGGTAAAGGCTGATGCAATCTACCTGGCCTCTGTCTCTCTGCCTTTACCTGCTGGCATACCAAATATCTGGATACGAAGCTAGCTACCTTCCGCTTCATACCATACCACCAAATATGCTCTCTCATATCCCTATGCATCTTGTTGGCACCTTAATGTATAGAGTACTGAGATCAATGTACCTCCTGAAGAATTTTCTCGCGCAACGATCCACTCGGCACACACAATCTGGTACCGTGCCACAATGATCCATCATCTGCAATGCTAAAGTCCTCTGCCAATTCTATCTGAACCCATGCTCTGATGCTCCTCAGAGACCCATCCTCGAAATCTGTGGCTCTGATCTAGTCCATTAACTCTGACTGTACCTGATTCTCCATATTTGTGCTCCAACTCCAGGAACTAATACCTCAATACCCAAGCTATCAAGATCAACCAATAAATGTTTGTCCCTCGTCAAATACATAGCTACTGAATACCTGCTCAAGGCATCCACAACTATATTGGCCTTCGCTAGATGGTACTGCAAAGTAATATCTAAGTCCTTCATCAACTCTAACCACTACCGCTGCCTTATGTTGAGCTCTTTTTGTATAAACACATACCTCAAGCTCTTATGGTCTGTAAAGATCTCTACTCGCTCTCTATACAAGTAGTGCTTCCACAGTTTAAGAGCAAAAATAACTGCTGCAAACTCCAAGTCATGGATAGGGTAATTATTCTCATGCGAGCGTAATTGCCTGGAAGCATAGGCAATCACCTTCCCGTTTTGCTGCAACACATATCCCAAACCCTTACCCAATGCATCACTATATATAGAAAATTCTTATGTTCCTGATGGCAATGTCAATATTGGAGCTGTAGTCAATCTTTTCTTTAGCTTCTCAAAAGCAGACTGACAATCCAAACTCCAGATGAAGTTCACGTGCTTCCTGGGTAGTCTAGTCATTAGCTCCGCAATCCTGGAAAAATCCTGAACAAATCTCCGATAATTGCCTACCAATCCAAGAAAATTCATGATCTCTACTACTGAACTCGAGGTAGACCACGACTCAACGGCTGAAATCTTCTTCGGGTCTACTAAGATCTCATCTCCTGTAAACACATGCTCGAGGAATTTAACCTTATCAAGGAAGAATTCATACTTCGAAAGCTTGCTATAAAGTTTCTCCATCTTGAGGGTCACCAGAACTATCCTTTGGTGTTTCTCATGCTCCTCCGGGGTATTCGAATAAATCAAAATATCATCAATAAATACTACCACAAACTGATCTAAGTATTGACAAAATACCTTATTCATCAGATACATGAATATTGTCGGGACATTGATCAACACAAACGGCATCACTAATAACTCAAATTGCCTATATCGAGTCCTGAAAGCTATCTTCGAAATGTCTTCCTTCTTCACCTTTACCTGGTGGTACCCCAACCTCAAGTCTATCTTTGAGAATACCTTCGCTCCACTCAACTGATCAAATAAATCATTAATCCATGCTAATGAATATTTATTCTTGATAGTGAGGTTGTTGAGTGTCCTGTAGTCGATACACATACATACCGACCCATCCTTCTTCGATACAAATAATACTAGAGCACCCCATGGTGATAAACTGGAGCAGATGAAGCCCTTGTTCTACAACTCATCCATCTGCTTCTTCAACTTTGTCAGTTCGCTATTGTTCACCCTATAGATGTGCTGTGATATCGGCTTTGCGCCTAGCACTAAGTCTATAGAGAACTCCACATCTCTATCTAGTGGCAACCTCGACAACTCCTCCAAAAAGATATTCATATACTTTGCAATCAATGGATGTGGCCTCTCTTGCTCTTCCACCAAAGCTCCAAAGAAATGCTCATTCGCTTTGCTCTGCTGCTCCTCTGACAAATTCAAACTCTTGCTCTCCTGGCGCTTGAAATAAAACTCTGCCTCCTCGAAAATCGATACTAGCATGGTGCCTACTCAACCAATCCATCCCGAGTACTATATCGTAGCTCGGAAGTGGCATTACGAGTAGACACATGCTCAACTCTTGGCCTTCCAAAGAAACTCTCCGATCCTTGCAAACATTACTGACCATGATAATGCTACCCCCGGTCATGATTTTGCATGTCCTCGCCAACGGTTTAGTCTTAAGGTGATATTTCAGAGCAAAAGATACATATACAAAACTATGTGAAGCACCAAAATCAAATAAAGCATGAGCTGAAAAAGAATAAAGATAGACTAAATCTGAGATAACATCACCGACTGGCTCCTCCTCCTCGACGGTCAAGGCAAAAGCTCACCCCTGTCGTTGGGCACCTCTATACTATTTCTACTGGTGTTGAGTGAACTGCTGCTATTGTGGTGGAAGAGGAGGTCCTCTCTACTGTCCCGCTGGTGGTCTCGCGGGTGCTCATTGTGCTTGAGCTCTGCCCTAAGCTGGACGAGCTGGAGCTTTAGGACAAGCCCTCAACTGATGGTCTCCTGATCCGCAGAATAAGTACTGGCCTAATCTTATCCTGCATGCATCCCATCCATGTCCCTACTTCTTACAAAATTGGTAAGGAATAGCTGGCCTCTCGATTTGGTGCATCTGCTATAACGGCGCTCTAGCTGGTACATGATACTACTGCCTCGGCTGTTGGAAGTGCCTTTAGTGCTGCTGCTAAAAATGAGGCCGCTTCATTGGACCCGTGTTAGTACTTGATCCTCCTATGTCTCTCAACCTCTTAGATCCAAGCTCTAGATTATCCTTCGTCTGTTGTGCTTGTCTTATAATCTCCTCAAAAGTAGCAGTGAGATCTCCATTCGTATGTGATTTAATCTCCCTGTTCAGGCCCTTCCTGAACTTCTTGGCTCTTCCTCTAGGGTTCTTCCCCTCCATAAAGTAGCCTAATCTGTAATACTCTGTCGCATACCCATCCACCATCATACCTCCTTGAACGAGGTACTAAAACGGGCTCTCTAGAGATGTTAGAGCCATATTTGGAAAAAACTTTCCTTGAAGAGCTCTTTGAAAGCTTCTCAAGTAAGTCCTGGTGCTGAGATCCGGGGGTCGTCCTGAACCAAGTCAACACGATGTCGAACATCATGCTCCCTGCGGCCTCTACTTGTAACCTCTCTAGAATTTGCGCCAGCCACAGGTTTCGCTTAATATCTTCTATCCAATCATTAGCATAAATAATCCCTTCAATGCCTTTAAAGTCCTTCGGCCCCATCCTTTTGAAATCTATGATAGTCCCTGAACTCGGCTGCTATAGGGTAAACAGAGGTGGTACCGTCTGTGGCTAGACTAAGGCGACTCTCTCGACTGCGGCGAACGCAATCTGGTGAGTATTCTCAATGCCCGGCCTCATAACCTCTGATTGGCGCTGCTGCACCTCCATCATCTTCTGAAAGAGCACAAATATCTGTGTCTGATCGATTGCGGGTTGTGGGGGTGGAAGATCCTCTGAAACTGTCGATGCTGCCCTCTGTACCTGAGGTGGAGCACCTCTGAAAGCTGCTGCAGAAACGTCCTCCTGGATCGGTGAAACTAACCTCTGGAATATAGCTGCTGGAACATCATCTGTTGGTGCTGCCCTCATAGGCGATAAAGTGACTGACCTTGCTGATATTGTACCTGAGCATTGGGAACGTGTCTTCGACGACATCTTGAAGATAGTTGAAATAAAGGAATCACTATTGAGTAAGATACGATATCATCAATGAAGGACAAATTCATTCAAAGTAAAGCAAACATTCTAATAGATAATGATAGCAAAATTGATATTGGAAGTGTTTCCAAGTTATGACTGAGTATACTCTCAGCCAAAATCTTATTTTCTAAAGCAGGCTCGTAGCAGTACTCTAGGTGAGCACTACTACGATATCGCTCTACTTGCGACTCTAGACCTGTATAGGCCACTACTAAAAATGTGTCACAACTCGCACCTGGAATAAGGGCACGAATAGTGAGAAACGTCCAGCCTACGCTGCAGCATCGGCGGTAGAACGCTGTCTAGGTCAACTCTACTAACTAAACATCTCATACAATATATATGGTACTTGTCAATTATTTCAACTCCAAACAGAGGAATAATATGGTATCTGATAAATGTAAATTATACTCAATCATAATGCAAACTAAGGAAGATAAAGTACGAGATGGAATAACGAAGGAAAAGAGTCACAATACATCCATGAGCCTGAAATAATATATACATGCCAATAACCTCAATAAAAGTCTAATACAAGTCTAAACAAATAATCAAAACCTTCTCAGACTCTGGTACTAAGTCCTCATGCTCTAAATGTGTATCCTTTAATAGTACGCCATCCTACGGTCCGTAGTAGGTAGGATATTGGTCTATGAGCCAATCATCTAAAAAATATATCCAGTCATGATTGGAGCAAAGTACATACCTCTGAAAATAGTTTCAAATATATAATCGAGCATATATAACAAATAATAGAAAAGGATATATGATAACTAAACATCAGAAATAGAGTGAACTAGAGTGAACAGATAATGTAATGGAATGGAGAACAGACAATAGAATAACTGTAATATAACTGCAATATAATAGAAAAGGATACACGATAACTAAACTCCTATCTATTCCCCCATTACCCATACTGTAACCACCCCCTTACTCAGGCACACCAAGGCTCTCACCCAAACCTCTGCTCTGCTGCCTCTACAGCACAAGTACCTCATTGCCTGTATACAGGCAACTTGCCTACCCTGTGCACTGGCCAGCACCATCAATGCATACACTTGCACTCAAACAGTCACTTAGCCCCAAACACCATTGGACACAGTCCTAACACCACATCATCTACATCCACAGTCCCTCACCATACTTAAATAAATGCACTCGATATCTATATAAGTATATACAAGTAACTAATGACATTTAGGCAAACACCTTAGGAACAAAGCTAAGATACTCATGATGTATCTAACCCAAGTGTCAATTTCTCCAATTCCCTACATATATCATTTATATAAACTAATTACATCCTAACACAACTAAAGTAACTTGATACAATGAGAATTGAGGGTTAATTATGCAAAACACCCAAAATTGACCTCCGTATCTCAAAGTACCGTGATACGGCCTACACATATCCATTTATGGACACGTACCTAGTCCCATAATCCTGATCTAAGTCTAATTATATCTACTTGGTCTCATGACACACAATGATGTGTCAAATTCGTAATTCCCCCAATATGTACACAAAATATCATATATAACTCGCAATACATAGCCAAATAGCCTAGAACTTGTGCCTATAGGTAGTCCTATGCCATGGGGTCATTTTTAATGGCCAAGTGCATGATTAATAAGCCATAATGAGAGAGAAATTTAGAAATTATCAATTGGGAGATAGATTTTTAATAAAAAAGTAATTGGACACGATTCAGACACGATCTCTAGCTCCAAAGCTCCTCCTCCTTGTGCTCCTTGCTTCTTCAAGCTCCAAGACTCCAAGAGTAATGAATTTAAGAAGGAAATGGAGGTGAATTGTGTAGAAAATTAGTAGAGAAAAAATAGAAAATTGGGGATCAAGAATTTGGATCAAAATAAAATAGAAATGAGGAGAGAGAGAGAGAGAGAGAGAGAGAGAGAGAGAGAGAGGGGAGAACCCCCCTTCTATAGTGGCTGGACTATTCCCCCTTCCCCATACAAATTTAAATGTCCAAGTTGGCCCTACATGTTACATTATGAGGAATAATTAAGGATGGGTATTTTGGAAGTCTCCAACTAATTGTAATTAAACTAATCCTCCTTAATTTAATTAGTTGAATGACTAATTGGCTTGGGTCCAAGTTGGCCTTACTAATTGTCATGACAAGTCTAAATAGGTCCATATGTGTCAAGTTTAATATTGGCTAGTCTCTCTAACTAACTAACAAATAACATGAGTCTCTAATAACCAATTAATACAAGTCCAATAATCATAGCTCAAAATAATTAAATAAATTATACAATCATCACACAATTATTCAATATTATATTCCTAAGAATAAATACCCATGCTAAATTACCAAACTACCCTTAGCTGGAAAAGTGAGGATGACAATAGGAAAAGTGTAAAGGAGTCATATACGCTTACTCATTATTCTCCTCACTCATTGCTTTATACATGTTGTATCCACAATACGTTGGTACCTCTAATAACTGCCAAGTCTTCTAGCATATCCCTATTAGCAGTTATTTTCTATCACACGTCCCATACGGACTGATGATCAGTCAATATGCAAGTTCGTAATCTATATGAGAATTATAACTCATGTAACACCCGTGTCATGACCAAATGAAACATAATGATGTCTCAAAATTATGGAGAAGTCCCTTAACTCTAGGTTGACATGCATAGTAAAAATAAAAAGCAATAAACGACGCACTTCGTCGTTGCACCCAAATATTCCTTGGACACGCAGTTTAATAATATAAATAAATATAAAGATAAATGACATAAATGAAACATGCATAACTGAATGTAAATAAGCAGTAATTGTGGCAAGGTATACTTGCCTGACAAGTAATTAATACGGTA
This sequence comes from Iris macrosiphon, assembly GCA_036927795.1. NCBI lineage: Eukaryota > Viridiplantae > Streptophyta > Magnoliopsida > Asparagales > Iridaceae > Iris > Iris macrosiphon. The sequence goes on along the minus strand of JAYESA010000389.1, from coordinate 93,883 downwards.
TATGCGTCAAGATGATAAGCACAAAAATCAGAAACTACGGACCCTGAATGAACATCTCCGAATGCTGAAATAGACATCACCATCAGTCCCAAAATAAGCGAGACAATCAAAAAGTACTACCCTTTCGTCCAATTTGGACACAGAGACAAAATAATAATTTTGGGCCAAAGCGGAGTCCACTTATGGGCCACTTTGCACCAAAAAATGGATCAAGGGTAAATTTCTCTAAATTGGATAAATTTTAGGTCAAACGAATCATAATCGAAGATACGAACTCAACGGTATGTCCAATTTTGGATTCTGGTGAGCCGATCGTAAAATTGCTCGTTGACTAGGATCATGGGGACTGCGAAACAACAATCCAGTCAATTATTTCAGAATTGAGTGAAACTCGGGTCATAAGACATAAGTTTCATGGCGATCTGATGAGTGCACACAAACTAATTAAGAAATTTATAAAACACTGATATAGAAAACTTTTTACAGATACAGGTTGATTCCAGCATGCACACACGTCCAAATCAACTTCCATAAAAGCCCACACGTCAGGAAATACCATACGCACCTTTCGGTATAATTGGTATATGATAAGGTGGTTCTGTTTGGTGAAGCGCACTTCGATCGCAAGTTTTTTGGTTTTGAAAAATAATTTTTTGGTCGTTTTGAAAACATAATAATTTGACGAAGAATGTAAACTAAGAAAAAAATAATAATCTTGGTTATTTTTTCAATAAGTCCATTTAAATAGATTTAAAAAATATTAAATGAGTGGGTAAAAAACTAGGGGCGAACAGGGGTACTTGGACTGTTTTTGGGCAGTTTCAAAAACATGATTTTTGTTGACTTGGAGTCGACTTTTCTCTCAATCCATGGTACCTAAAATTATTCTATTTGAAGGGAATCCTAAAGGGTTATGTTGTGAGCATGTACGAAAAAACCGTTCATATAATGAAACAGAGATGAAGAAGTTATATTACCTAAAAGAGAGGGGCTTGGGCTACCTGTTCTGTCGTGTGGGTGCAGTTGGTTGGTGGCGGTCGGCCATGTGGCTACGGTGCGGCGACCACCGGTCAGGGGGATGTCGTCGGGGAGAGGTGGAAGGTTTGGGTTTGGTGAAGGACATATATATAGAGAGAGAGAGAGAGAGAGAGAGAGAGAGAGAGAGGGAGAGAGGGGCGGAGTCGGCCAGGGGGCGTCCTCCATGGGTTCGGGTCGGGGTCTGCTACGGGTAGTTTAGGATTAGTTAGGTTAGAGTTTATTTTCTTTTTTTTCCTTTTTATTTTAATACTTGTATATATATATATATATATATATATATATATATATATATATATATATATAAAATTTTTATTACTTGAAAAATAATAATAATTTTTTAAATAAAATAAAAATAATTTTATGAAATACTCTTAAATAAATATTTATACAAATAAATAAATTAAGAGTTTTATTTCCAATTAATTAAGAAATAAACAAAGAAATTCAACAATAAGATAAAAATACTTTAAAATAAAATATAATTTTTTAGGGGATTTACACCGGGATTGCATAAATCAGGCTAAGAATGATGTTATAGAATTCATTAATGATAATCATGATACATAAGGACTAAGCGAATGAAATTTTTAGATGATGGCTCACTATGTGATACGATTATTATATGGGAAATAAAACTTCTGTAGAAGCATGGAAAAATCTAAAAGCCATGCGCCTAGAAGTTATGCGCTCAAATCCAGACTCAGTGAAGTCAGACCACAATGACTCAAAAGCAGCCATGCGGCCTATTGACTTGTGTGGATTTTTAAACTAGAAAGAACCAAGTCCTCAAGGGGTACCTATGCGGCCTTGACAACAATGGAAGCAGTAGCCGCATAATGCCCTGATATAGAATTAATTGCCTTCCATAAAGTTCTGACATAGCATTAATTTCCCCAAACGCTTCAAAAACTGTGAGAAAAGTCGGCACACTAAACGACAAAAAATCACGTCAGCATAATAATGACTCTTAGTAGACGTGCAGTGCCACGTGTACACGATAATGTCTCCCTATAGACTCGTCTCCTTGCGGCCCAATGTTTATGCGGTTCTGTCTCTTTGAAGCCTAGTCCCTCTGCGGCTTTGTCCATATAAGGCCTAGACCCTAGGCGGTCCAATCTCTTGGCGGCCCGATATCTATGCGACTCTGTCTCTATGAGGCCCAGCCCCCATGCGGTTCTGTCTTCATACATCCCCATGTGACCAAATCTTCCGGTTACAACTGAACAGATCCTCGATCGCCAAGGTTGACTACTTATGAAGTTGACCAAGTCATGCCTACAACGGGTGAAAATAACCCAGATTACGAACCGAGATCTCATCAAACAACATATCCTAACAAATGTTACGTGGCAGCCTAACCGTGACATGCGCTCGCAGTTACAACTGCATCCTATTAAGGATGACAATGCGACAACCAGAAAGGCGCACATAGCATAAGCGCACGCAAAGCCATTTGGTGTAGATGGCTATAAATAGAAGGGATGCATTCCCATACAGGGACAAGGATGGGGACAAATGCGTACAGTGAGACGTAGAGAAAGCACCCTCAGGAGCCCATTTAGTGTCTTTCGTGCCAGTGAGTCAGAGATCTAGCAAGCTCTTTCATCGTTGGACCGTCAACGGAGTAAAGTAGTTAGCTGAAGTACTCGATCTCTATCATCATACTCCCTAGAATTTTAATTGTAATTAGATTTCTTGTTTAAGGACTCTTTGTACTCTTTGTTTTCAATATTCAAAATCGAGTTAACAAAACTCATATATTTTTGTAACGGAACAAAAATGGTAACTCTGCTGGAGACTTCTTTTTCCACTGATGAAAAGATCGTGATGTAGTCCGATGCGACAAAACTAGGCTCCACCTAGAGGATGCTAATCGTGCACTTCGACCAACAAGCTTTTGAAGAAATACTTTCTGAGGTCAGCGCAAGTCCTTGCCAAGGCTAGTAAAGCCTAAGAAGAACCGCAGGATTTGGGTCGCCAAGGCAACTACGCCTTACCCAACTGTGGAGCATGCGTTCCCTGTCTCTGTACTTGATGCTCAAGACGTATATCATGCGTCTAGGTAGACTACCCCTAATACGACAACCATCTCCGAGAAGAAGGTAGCTCAAAACCCAGGTTATGGTAGAGAAAAATACTATGATGTTACTAACTTGGGGACTGACGCACAGTCCATGCACCCACAACGAGGGGCGCAAAAGAAGAAACATGCGACACCTAAATTCGGGCACATGAAGGCTGCTACATACACCAAAGATAGCAAAAGAGGCTGTGCCTGGGACAGAATTTCATGCGGTGCCGACTCCATGTACCATCCTGAAGAATAATAAGAAGAAAATTCGGACTCTTCGTACTATGCGTCGGGGTAAACACCCAAAATTTTAGAAATTAAATTTTATTTCATTATTTGTAATTACTAAGTTTTAGGGAGATTTTTCTGTAATTTTTACCTAATTATAATAAATGTTCTTCATAGATTTATATTTTTTGGTATTAAATTAATTATTAAAATAGTACAAAAAATTATATTTTTAGTTGTATAATTAATAATAGAATATTGTGTAATTTTTTTATAATTTATTGGGCTCCAAAACTATTTTTAATGACCATATAAATAAACCAACCCAAACCAAACCAAACTGAACCAAACCAACCCAACCCAAAACAACCTAAACCAAATCAACCTGGATTCGTACCTAAACCCGCAACCCGAACCTGCAACCAGAAACTCGCAGCCCACAAACCCCTATCTACTGTAACAGTAGCAAACCCATTTGTTTCCTCTCCCGAAACCTCCCCGACCCCCTCCTTTCCGCTCTCTGTAACCGCCACACCTCCACCCTATATAATTCCCAGCCTAGCCGAACCTTGCCACAATCAACCCCTCTTCCACCCCGACCAACCAAAGTCGTCGACGATCGCCGGACCTTCACCGCACGCCGCCGTAAAGTAGCCGCCTGAATTCTCGAGCAACAACAGTAGCAAGGTACCATACTTCCCACCCTTGTATCTACTTTCACAGTAATCCAAATATCAATCGGTCAAATCATATGCGAATACCACATGACCCTCTTGAACCCTATATAATTATTTTGGTGTATCGTGTCTTGTGTCGGTCGTAATTCACGACGCAAAACATGAAAAAAGGACCCAATTTGTAGTTCAAAAAACTATTCCAAACAGCCATGTTCATGACTGTTTTTCTTCCAACCTAGTTAATATTTTTAAATTCTACTTAAATAGTAATTTAGACAATATAATCGAGATTTAATCTCTTTAATTAGTTTATTTTAATTTATTGTATTCTGTAATTTATTCGCGGTTAAAATTGACCAAAAACTTAGTTTTCTAAACCTAAAATTTTCTGAAACGGGGTGCATCCCGCTAAACGAGGTAACTTTGTCGTATAAGAATTGTACCGAAAGGTGCGTATCGTCAACACGGATGTATGATATTTTGTGAAAGTTGATTTGGATGTGATTGCACACTGAAATCAACGCATATCCGTCAAAAAGCCCCGTATTGGCCCATTTTGACACTCGTCATAATTTTGTGTGTGTTTGTCATTTCATAATGAAATTTGTGCCATTGGATTCGCTGTATTACGCTGGTCCTGTTGTCACGCCCCGATCTCCCGCAGGCTATTTCGGCCGTTCCCGCTAGGCGGGAATCACCCTCGCCAGCGCTCCCGCGGAACGATCGCATTGACCCATCCGGGCGTGATGCCGCACGAGCGTGATCCATGCCCGTGCAAGGCCATGGTTCATTGGCTGGTGGCAAGAGTTCTAAGCCACAGAGTCGCACAGATTGTTTGAGTGCAGCGGAGTCATGAACGCATAGCGATTTGGTAACAGGTTCACTGAGTCGACAAATATAGAGGAAGCATTGAAACACAAGTTGAGGTAAAGCAACTCTTTTATTGATATAAATATGTGTTACAGGCGGCGTATAGCCGAGATTACAAGTCGCTCAAGCCTCTCTCTCTGAAACAGTAAAAGCGTGCCAAGTAGCTACATTTGTGGAATGATTGTACAGGCGATGTTCAGGCGACGCTCCAACATTATGTCTTGTATATGTGCTTCAGTCCCGGACGCACCGTTGCAAGGCTTTAGAGGAAACTCCTGGCCTTAGCACGCACGTTGGAGGCATCCGCACCGAACGAGGTTCTTCCGCACCCTGCATACAAACTAGTGGATTATCAGTACATTAAATGCACTGGTAGGGAAGCTACTCGCCCGCTCAACAAATCCAAATACGTAATACAGGTTCCGTGCACAACTATTAAGTTGTCTTTCTAGTTGCCTTAGGATCAGTTTCATGTAAACATTGAATAGCCTATCGTGTCGGGCAGTGCGCCGTACGATGTTAGAGGAAACACGGCGAGACTTACCAACTTACCATCTCCTTCCCTGTCCAAGGCAAACATTATTAATTTAAGCAGGGGCATGTATAAACATTCAGGAGGCATAGCATATGCAAACAAGAGTATTTATTTCAAGATCATTCAGGTGTTTGGTTGTTCTTGATGCTATACGATGCCTCGTACGCGGATAGCCGCTAAGCGAGGATGATTTTTTTATCTTTCATTCACAAGCAAGCATACACAAGTTCATTACAAGGCGATCACTGGCGTATGCCATATGGACGGTATAGTCTAGACGAGATGGTTTGCAACAAAGAACAAGAGACGCTGCAAGCCATTCCGACGAACAAGAGACTATTTAGTCTAGACGAGAATGCTTTGCAACAAAGTACAAGAGGCACTGCAAGCCATTCCGCTGAACAAGAGACTAAGAACAATTATGTCTCGCCCGGACCGGGTCGATGCCAGTACCCCAGCATCGCCCGCGAGACCATTACCCTGTGCACTGGTTGTCCATGATCGAACGGGGCCTTGGTTGGGGAAACAAGAGTACAAGACAAGAGAATAAGACAAGAGGCAAGCTGTTGAGGCAACAATAGTACAAGACAAGATGCATTGCCTGTTTCGTTGTTCAGTGACTATCTTTTGCCTTGATGCAATTCTCCTGGGACAGAGATTGCCTTGGTGACCTAGCGGTCCCGAATACTTGCAGGTTCGTTCAGGCACAGAACGACTACGTAGTAGTCTCCCGGGGTTTGGATGAAAATACGGTAACAATTAAGCAGACAAGCATGCGTTCTAAGGAACATAATTAGCACGTTTGCTCGGGCCCAAAGGTAGTCCGAGAGATGAAACCGTTAAGGGACTTAGCATGCGAGGTCTGAACATATAAGCAGTATTTTATTTCCATGTTCTAGCAAGCAATACAAGTTGGGATTATTCCCTTAGCTAGGTGCGTTGGATTTATTAGCATGCAGGGGGTGAGTCACCTAGTGACTAGCATGTATCAATCCAGATTTTATGTGTGCTGGCTAAGCAAAGACAAGTTTACCGTAGCCACCCACCTTAGCGATGATTCGTCTCGGTAGAGCGATACGTCAAGCGAGCCTCTGAAAGCCTAAGCCGGGATCCTGTAGGGACAAGTCTGGATATCCTTTGCTTCCCTTTTGAGGCAAAGCGAGTCGGTACAGCTGCACTATCGCCGTTTGAGACGGCAGTCCGCTTGAGCGGAACGGGGTGTTACATTCTACCCAACTTAGAAAAAGTCTCGTCCTCGAGACTTACTAAGGACAAGCAGTAATCTAGGGTTGAGGCAATCCTAGATAAGTCGTTGCACTTGTTCATTTGGATATTCACTTGCACAAGCGTCAAAATCAGCATATCGCTTAGACTGAATCGTGCGCACTTTCGAAGTGCACTTCTAGCGTGAACACGTCAACCAGCTTAGTGATAGCGAAGTCTTAGCACTCGAGTTTCACCTTTTCCTAAGTCTTGGATGGTGCACTAGTTCAAGGCGTCCCTCGAGTTGATGCATTCAACCAAATTTAGAGTTAGTGAAAATCGGACAAGCTACTAGCGATACTCTCAAGGATTCGTACAGGTTGGCACAAAGGCCACTCGCAGCATACAACCAGACAAGCAAGCATATCATTCAAAACGTATTTTGAAAGTATTTAGACTTATTGTTGGAACATCCCATCGAGGCATTGAGAGAAAGCGTGCACATAACCCACGAACGAGCTTTCGAAACAGAGATATCGAAATGAAGTCCAAAGGCGTAGAAGCCAGGCTCTGATACCAACATGTCGCGCCTCGTTCTCCCGCAGGCTATTTCGGCCGTTCCCGCTAGGCGGGAATCACCCTCGCCAGCGCTCCCGCGGAACGATCGTATTGACCCATCCGGGCGTGATGCCGCACGAGCGTGATCCACGCCCATGCAAGGCCATGGTTCATTGGCTGGCGGCAAGAGTTCTAAGCCACAGAGTCGCACAGATTGTCCGAGTGCAGCGGAGTCATGAACGCATAGCGATTTGGTAACAGGTTCACAGAGTCGACAAATATAGCGGAAGCATTGAAACACAAGTTGAGGTAAAGCAACTCTTTTATTGATATAAACATGTGTTACAGGTGGCGTATAGCCGAGATTACAAATCGCTCAAGCCTCTCTCTCTGAAACAATAAAAGCGTGCCAAGTGGCTACATTTGTGGAATAATTGTACAGACGATGTTCAGGCGACGCTCTAACATTATGTCTTATATATGTGCTTCAGTTCCGGACGCACCATTGCAAGGCTTTAGAGAAAACTCCTGGCCTTAGCACGCACGTTGGAGGCATCCGCACCGAACGAGGTTCTCCCGCACCCTGCATACAAACTGGTGGATTATCAGTACATTGAATGCACTGGTGGGGAAGCTACTCACCCGCTCGACAAATCCAAACACGTAATACAGGTTTCGTGCACAACTATTAAGTTGTCTTTCTAGTTGCCTTAGGATCAGTTTTATGCAAACATTGAATAGCCTATCGTGTCGGGCAGTGCGCCGTACGATGTTAGAGGAAACACGGCGAGACTTACCAACTTACCAGCTTCTTCCCTGTCCAAGGCAAACATTGTTAATTTAAGCAGGGGCATGTATAAACATTCAGGAGGCATAGCACATGCAAACAAGAGTATTTATTTCAAGATCGTTCAGGTGTTTGGTTGTTCTTGATGCTATACGATGCCTCGCACGCGGCTAGCCACTAAGCGAGGATGATTTGTTTATCTTTCATTCACAAGCAAGCATGCACAAGTTTATTACAAGGCGATCACTGGCATATGCCATATGGACGGTATAGTCTAGACGAGATGGTTTGCAACAAAGAACAAGAGGCGCTGCAAGCCATTCCGACGAACAAGAGACTATTTAGTCTAGACGAGAATACTTTGTAACAAAGTACAAGAGGCGCTGCAAGCCATTCCGCCGAACAAGAGACTAAGAACAATTATGTCTCGCCCGGACCGGGTCGATGCCAGTGCCCCAGCATCGCCCGCGAGACCGTTACCCTGTGCACTGGTTGTCCATGATCGAACGGGGCCTTGGTTGGGGCAACAAGAGTACAAGACAAGAGGCAAGCTGTTGAGGCAACAATAGTACAAGACAAGATGCATTGCCTGTTTTGTTGTTCAGTGACTATCTTTTTCCTTGATGCAATTCTCCTGGGGCGGAGATTGCCTTGGTGACCTAGCGGTCCCGAATACTTGCAGGTTCGTTCAGGCACGGAACGACTACGTAGTAGTCTCCCGGGGTTTGGATGAAAACACGATAACAATCAAGCAGACAAGCATGCGTTCTAAGGAACATAATCAGCACATTTGCTCGGGCCCGAAGGTAGTCCGAGAGATAAAACCGTTAAGGGACTTAGCATGCGAGGTCTGAACATATAAGCAGTATTTTATTTCCATGTTCTAGCAAGCAATACAAGTTGGGATTATTCCCTTAGCTAGGTGCGTTAGATTTATTAGCATGCAGGGGGTGATTCACCTAGCGACTAGCATGTATCAATCCAGATTTTATGTGTTCTGGCTAAGCAAAGACAAGATCACCGTAGCCACCCACCTTAGCGATGATTCGCCTCGGTAGAGCGATACGTCAAGCGAGCCTCTGAAAGCCTAAGCCGGGATCCTGTAGGGACAAGTCTGGATATCCTTTGCTTTCTATTTGAGGCAAAGCGAGTCGGGACAGCTGCACTATCGCCGTTTGAGATGGCAGTCCGCTTGAGCGGAACAGGGTGTTACACCTGTGACCTAAGTTTGGTTTGATTCTGAGAACGTTGACAAAATCCTATTTTTGTGGGCCCTACGATACCACTTGACGGACGATTTCGTGACCGGCTTATCGAAATTCAGTTTTGGATGTTCCGTTGGGTTTGTATCATTATTCTGGACTCGTAGACACTAAGTTTGATAAATTTGGAGAACTTTGTCTCTAGAATATTTTTCGGTGCGAAGTGGCCAACATGTGGACCCACTTTGACCAAAAACTGTCAATTCTGCCCCTGTGTCCAAATTGGACTTATGGGTTGTCAATCGTAGCTGTTTTATATATTCTGAGAGCAATGGTGGTGTTTGTTTCAGCATCCGGAGGCGTACCTGGATTTTTCACTTATATCGGACAACCGACGAAGCTCAAAACACAGGCAAGTGTGCCTTGCCAACTCGCAGAAGATCATGTGCTATTATTTGCTTATATTCTTTCCATATACTTCTGTGTTGTACCTGTGCAACCTAGGACCGTGAGATGTTGCTTAATGTCCGAATAAGATTCGGGTGTCGATTTCGTACGCGGAGTCATGTAACGTCACTTTGAGAGTTGATTTTACGATCCTGTATTTTACGTACTTGCTTTACCAAGTACGTTATACCATAGGACACTTGACACTATTCATGTGACAGAATCTTTTCTGAGTTATTCATGGGGATTCTGTATATGTTTACAGGAATCGTGACATAAGACTTGCATACATAGATTTCATTATGACTCATTGTACTAGCTAGAGGTCATGATCTTGCATGTTATGGACATGAGACGTGAGGTTACATTGGATGGGGAGAGACACACAAGCTACATGCTGATTATATATATATATATATATATATATATATATATATATATATATATATATATATATATATATATATATATATATATATATACTTATGTTACTAGAGAGTGCCTCAGTCTCTATACCAGAGCTTTGGCATATGTATTTGGCCCTTCATAATATTACTGCTACCGGCTCCCCGACACAGACCTTGTAGTAGTTTCAGCCTGAGTACTAGTGATGCTCTTAAATTGAATTTCACATAGCTGGTTACATAGCTTGCCCTGAGGATCTATTTTTATTTCTCTTTTTCATTTGGCTTGAGTTATTCTTGTACCTTGCTATGTCCCCTGAGAACCGATATCTGAATTATGTCCCCAGGTATAGCAGAGGAGGAATACCCCGAGATATATGGGACATGAGCTGACGCTGGAGCAGTACTGGCACCAGAGGATGAGGTTGTGCCAGAGAATTTCTTCTGAGTATTCTGTTACATACTCAGTTATTTCTGCTTCCCGTTATTTTATATCTTGACTCTTGGATTTGTTATTAACTTATTTTATCGGCTTGTTCTCCGAGACACTATTTATCTGGACTTATTGATAGACTATATTTCTTTTTATCTATTATCTTGATTAGTTTATCATATTTAGTTATGCTTCTTTCTGTGGATGGAATTAGAATTATTCTGTGATAGATGGTATAGATTGCAATTATATTTATTACAGCTTAAGTACACTCTAACGGGTCCATTAAATTAGGTTTGCCTATTAGAGTTGTGCTGCTGGCCATTGCCATGTGGCTAGTCCCTCGGTATTTTGGGACTGGGGCGTGACATAGTTTTTGTGGTGGCCCATACAGGTCTACGACTATATTGCTTCGATTTTAACTAAAGAACTGAGCAAACCTGCAATTAGGATAGGATGAATTATAGGATCTCATCTACTTGTTGATCTGTTCTTGACCTCTATATCGACTTCAAAATAATTTCTTGACTTGCATCCAATCTTGATTCCTCTGTGCTCCTCTTATAGTTTACTTTGGATGCAGAGTGATAGATCCATGAGCCAGCGATGAGACTCCCTTAGGTACACCACAAGATTTTGTAGTATCCTACGAAAATGGGGTGATACCATTGGATAGACATCCATCCACTCAATAAAGGAATCAAGCAAATCAGCACGCCTCGAGGTTCCGAAGAGACGACATTCCACCACCGCCATAGTTTACTCCACTGATGTCCATTTTCCACTAGGACAGTCTGTGGACGGACAATAGATGTTTCAAATATTCTGCGTAATGATGCAAGCACAACAACAGGTTCATCAAGAGGCCCAGCAATGCCGGACGGAGAAGTTCTTTGACGGACTTAGCTTTGAACTACAGAGATTAATCAACTCTGTTACAACTACTTCTTATACGGACGTTCTTTTTGTAGCCCAACGCATGGAGCACATCATCAAGAGAGAGTCCAGCCAGAAGCGACCGCATGTACTAGCACCAGACCGAGCGCATCAGGGAGGAGCTGTTAAGCGACCACAGATGAATCCACCACAGAGAGCATTTATACCACTAGCACTAGTCCTTCTTACTTGTTACCACTGTGGCAAGGTAGGCCATATTAAGAGGAAGTGCAGACTCGAATTGGGATTATGTTTAGCTTGCGGATCCAGTCAGCATTCAGTAAAGGATCTCCCAGAGCATTGAGGATAAACACCGATGGTTCACCGACGAGCACCGATGGTTAATCGACAAGATTTACCAACACCGGAAGGATATCAGCCGAGGCCACCCTTGGCACCACAGACAATACTCTTCCAGCAGGCCCAACAATAGCAGAGGGCACTACCTCAAGGACATGGATAGGCTTTTACGATGACAGTGGAGGAGGCACAGACTAGAGGAGTAGCGAATATGAGTAAGATTTAGTTTTATCATAGCTAGCTATAATAGCGAATATTCAAAGTAATACTTTAGTATTTGCCTGTTAATTCTATTCCCTAGACTATACCTAGTATTATGTTATCATGAACTTGTTAGTCTAGATTAGTAATATGTCAGTGGTACCCAAGTATTTAGTCTATATTAGTAATATGTCAGTGGTACCCAAGTATTTATAAGTTGTAGTTGATCTTCGTTCTAACCAGGCTCCTTTACTCTTGAGTTACTCATCTCTCATTGCCTAGGGAAAAGTTTTCATTTTTTCCCTACGTGTTCTGCTTGAACAAAACCCTCACCCTTCCTCCCGATTTTTCTTTTTTCATGGTTCCTTATCCTTTGTGTCATGCTTCAACAAACATGTCTTGTAACCGCGTCATCTCTTCTGGAGCAAACCTTTTCTTGACCGATTACGTTTCATTTTCTAATTGTGAGCACATAATTCTTTTAAGATGGGTAGATTGTAAACACCCTAATTTTTAGAAATTAAATTTATTTAGTTATTTGTAATTACTAAGTTTTAGGGAAATTTTTATGTAATTTTTAGCTAATTTTAATAAATGTTCTTCATGGATTTATATTTTTTGTATTAAATTAATTATTAAAATAGTAAAAATAATTATATTTTTGGGTGTATAATTAATACTAGAATATTGTATAATTTTTCTAGAATTTATTGGGCTCCAAAACTATTTTTAATGACCATATATATATAAACCAACCCAAACCAAACCAAACCAAACTGAACCAAACTAAAACCAACCCAAACCAACCTGGATCCAGACCTAAACCCGTAACCCGAAAACTGAAACCCGCAACCCACAAACCCCCATCTACTGTAACAGTAGCAAACCCATTTGTTTCCTCTCCCGAAACCTCCTCGACCCCCTCCTTTTCGCTCCCTGTAACCGTCCCACCTCCACCCTATATAATCCCCAGCCTAGTCGAACCTCACCACAATCAATCCCTCTTCCACCCCGACCACCCACAGTCGTCGACGATCGCCGAACCGCCGTCGCACGCCGCCGCAAAGTAGTCGCCTGAATTTCCGAGCAATAACAGTAGCAAGGTACCCTACTTTCCACCCTTGTATCTACCTGCACAGTAATTCAAATATCAATCGGTAGAATCCTATACGAAGACCACATGATCCTCTTGAATCCTGTATAAATAGTTTGGTGTATCGTGTCCTGTGTCGGTCGTAATTCGCGACACAAAACAAGACAAAAAGACCCAATTTATAGTTCAGAAAAACTGTCCCAAACACCCAAATTTATGGCTATTTTTCTTCCAACCTAATTAATATTTTTAAATTCTATTTTAACAGTAATTTAGATAACATAACCGAGATTTAATCCCTTTTAATTAGTTTATTTTAATTTGTTGTATGCTGTGATTTATTCGTAGTTAAAATTGATCAAAAATTTTGTTTTCTAAACCTAAAATTTCCCGAAACAGGGTACGTCCCGCTAAAAGAGGAAACTTCATCATGTATAAATTGTACCGAAAGGTACGTACATCAACACGGACGTGTAAAATTTCGTAAAAGTTGATTTGAATGTGCGTGCACACCGGAATCAATGCGTATCCGTCAAAAAGTTCCGTATCGGCCCGTTCTGACACTCATCATAATTTTGTGTGTGCTTATCGTTTTGTAACAAAACTTGTGACATTGGATTCGCAGTATTATGCTGGTCCTATGACCCAAGTTTGGTTTGATTCTGAGAACGTTAATGAAATTCCGTTTTCGTGGGCCCCACGGTTCTACTTGACGAGAGATTTTGTGATCGACTCATCAAAATTTAGTTCTGGACATTTCGTTGAGTTCATATCATCATTTTGGACTCGTAGACACTAAGTATGACAAATTTGGAGAACTTTGTCTCTGGCATATTTTTTGGTGCGAAGTGGGTCACATGTGGACCCCACTTTGACCAGAAACTGTCAATTTTGTCCCTGTGTCCAAATTGGACTTATGGGTAGTTAATCCTAACTATTTCACATATTCTGAGAGCAATGATGGTATTTATTTCAGCATCCGGAGGCATACCTGGAGATTCTACTTATATCGGAGCAACTGACAGAGTTGAGAACACAAGCAAGTGTACCTTGCCAACTTGCAGAAGATCATGTGTTATTATTTGCTTATATTCTTTCCATATACTTCTGTGTTATACCTGTACAACCTAGGACCGTGAGACATTGCTTAACGTCTGAACAAGATTCGGGTGTCGATGTTATACGCGACGTCGTGTAACGTCACTTAGGGAGTGGATTCCTCGATCCTATATTTTACGTGCTTGTTTTACCAAGTACGTACACCATAGGACACTTGATACTATTTATGTGACATAATCTATCCTGAGTTATTCATGGTGATTCTGTATAGGTTTACAGGAATCGTGACATAAGACTTGCATACATAGATATCATTATGACTCGTTGTACTAGCTAGAGATTATAATCTTACAAATTTTGGACATGAGACGTGAGGTTACATTTGGTAGGAAGAGACACACAGGCTAAAGGCTGATTATATATATATATATATATACTTATGTTACTGGAGAATGCCTTAGGCTCTGTACCAGAGCTTTGGCACATGTATTTGGCCCTTCGTGATATAATTGCTACCGGCTCCCCGACATAGAGCTTGTAGTGGTTTCAGCCTGAGTACTAGTGACGCTATCAAATTGCATTTTATATAGCTGGTTACATAGCTTGCCCTGAGGATCTATTTTTATTTACTATATTTTATTTGGCTTGAGTTAATCTTATACCTTGCTATGTCCCTTGAGGACCTAGATCCGAATTATGTCCCCAAGTACAGCAGAGGAGGAAAACTCCGAGATATACGGGACAGGAGCTGACGCTGGAGCAGTACTGGCACCAGAGGACGAGGTTGTGCCAGAGGATTTCTCCTAAGTATTCTGTTACATACTCAGTTATTTCTGCTTCCAGTTATTTCATATCTTGACACTTGGATTTATGTATTAACTTATTTATCGGGTTATTCCCCGAGATACTATTTATTTGGACTTGTTGATAGACTATATTTCTTTTTATCTACTATCTTGATTAATCTTTTATATTTAGTTATGCTTCTTTTTGTGGATGGGATTAAAATTATTCTGTGATAGATGGTGTAGACTGCAATTATATTTATTATAGATTAAGTACACTCTAACGGGTCCATTAAATTGGGTTTGCCTTTTGGAGTTGTGCTGCTGGCCATTGCCACGTGGCTAGTCCCTTAGCATTTTGGGACTATGGCATGACAGCCGATGCGCGCTAGGTCGAGGAAGTATAGGGTAGTAAAAGTCCACCAGGCTCAAGCAACTGCTCAGATGACTAGCCGTCAGCATGTACCATTGACTGTTATACGTACTCCAGATGTAATATTGTATAGGACTGAGCCATGCGCCCAGCTTACTGGGCGCCTGAAATAGGCCAGTCTTAAAATTCGTCCACTGATGACTTAGGGGTAGTTCTTGAACGAGCCCCAGGTCAGGAAGAAAAAATGCCACCAACACTCCCGTGCGCTCAGTTTACACACACGCATAGAAAGGGTACAAAGGAGAATCATCCCTCGCTCGATTTGTACGACGTGATCACTCACAAGCGCAAAGTGAGGAAGACAGCTACGACAAGTGAGATATCCTTTCTGGGGCACCACTATGCCAGCATTGTCATCAACTGCTGCTATCCCAAATTAGCGGCATCAATAATTAGGCAGTCGTCATTCCAGCGACTGCGACCAAGAGCACCCGTCCGATAATGCCTTGGAGAGCAGGTGCATGTTCTAGAGGAGGAGGAGTTGCCCTTTGCCTCATGTTGTTCTACTTGGATATCTCCCTCCAAGAAGGGAGGGCGAAAGACAAATTACCTCAAACCCTCCACTCTCAACCAGCGTGTTGAGAAGGCAAGCCCAAGGTAGGCGAACAGCTGTACCTACAGAAGGAGTGTTCCTGGGTACCCACCTGAGGACAAAATTGTCTGGGGTGGTGCTTCCCCAAAATCCAAGAGGACCCTCCAAACTAGAGGTAGCAATCCTCCATAGCTCTATTATAACCCATTTTTTTAAGGAGACAGTGAATCTCACATGACATATATTGATGTTCCTGGGGGTAGTCATCCTCATCAAAATGAAGCAACTTCCAACCCCGGGGGTAACATTCCCTGCGAGTCTGAAGAAGATGCATCATTGTGAGCTTTCCTTGTGGATAATGCGACTCAGGGGTCGGAGGCAGAAAGCGATAGGTCTATCGTCCCATCTGTCTCCCTATGTCATGATAGTGTACATGACATGAGAGGATAACGAGGGCACCAATGATTGATAATGCCTCGAGGCACTCAAAGCCATGAGGGAGACCATGAGTGCTTCGATACAGACTTTGGCCCATACTGTAGAAGCATAAAAAGTGCGCTTCTTGAAGATGGCGCAGTTTCCTACAAATAAACTTAGTAGGAGAAAGATGGCGCACTTTCAAGCTATTTTCGTCAACAAAACCAGGTGGACAAATTGCATGTCTGCTTTCCCCCCAAACATTAAATGCAACGAATTTGACAGTCGAACATCAGTCGAGGAGTCAGAAGTCATCATTACAGCTGAGCTACAGTGCACAGACCTAGGTTGTCATTTAGCGACCAGTCATTGTGCCAAATTCATCAGAAGTATACCGCTGTGCCTACTTCATCAAAAGTGCGCCATTGCTCCAACTTTATCAAAAGTGTGTCGCTATGCCAACTTCTTCAAAAATGCGCCGTTGTGCCAACTTTATCAAAAGTACGTCGCTGGCCAATTTTTTTAAAGTACGCCGCTGTGTCAACTCATCAAAAGTGTGTCGTTGTACAAATTTTAATAATAGTGTGCCGGTGTGCCAATTTCTTCAGAATTATGCCGCTGAGCCAATTTCTTCAAAAGTGTGCCGCTGTGCCAACTTCATCAAAAGTACGTCGTTGTGCCAATTTTAATAAAAGTGCTCCGCTGTGCCAACTTCTTCAAAAGTGAACAATTATGCCAACTTCATCAAAAGTGCGCCGCTAGCCAACTTCTTCAAAAGAATGCTTGTATAGCCATCCCAAAAGTGCACCAATCTCAAGACCACTTCCAAAGTGCGCCTTACTATCATAGCTGATAGTGAGAAGTTATGATTGTGTGTTCTATATGCCATGCATCTCATAAAACATGTACAAACAATTGTCCCCTACGACCTATGCTTTTCTCGTATAGGAAGCTACATGTCAAGCAGGCATCAAGTCGTGCACCCACTCATTAAGAACGTGAGGTGTTAGTCCACCAAAAGTGCGAGCAAAGTACGGATTGTCCAGAGTGAGCGTACACTGTCATAACTAATCTAAAATCCTATGAATATAGGATCATTGTGTATATTACGGAGGCAGAAAAAGGCTAGAATTTTTAAGTCTTTGAAATTCAAGAACAGAAGGAGAGAAATAGAAGATTGTCATGTCGTTGTTACAAAAGCTTTCTTATTGTTCAACTCTTCAAGTAGTTCACAGCATCCTTATATTTCTTCTTCATCGTATGGTCTAAGGAGTAAAGTGATCGCCCGCAGATAAGATCTCTACAACTATACTAGTCCAGAATCAATTGTACATAGATTGCTGTTTAGGATCTCTTGTACTCTTGTTTCTTCTTTAAAAGTTTGTAATACAAAAGTTTTGTTTAAACTTTTCTTTGCAAACAAGATAGTGACTCATCCTTCCGTGCACACTATCATAACTACTTTAAAATTCTATAAGTATAGGATTATTGTGTACGTTACAGAGGTAAAAAGAGGGTAGAATTTTTAAGTCTTTGAAATCCAAGGACAGAAGGAGAGAAATAGAAGCTTGTCGTGTCGTTGTTGCCAAAGCTTTCTTATTGCTCAACTCTTCAAGTTGTTTACAACATCCTTGTATTTCTTCATCGTCGTGTGGTCCAAGGAGTAAAGTGATCACCCAAAGATCATATCTATACAGCTATACTTTTCAGAAACAATTTTACTTAGATTCCTATTTAGGATCTCTTGTACTCTTCTTTTTCTTTAAAAGTTTGTAATATAAAGTTTCTTTTAGACTTTTCTTCGCAAACAAGATGGCGACTCTGCTGGGGATTGTCCAAAGACTTAAAAATTCCAAATACTTAAAAATTTTATTCCAATAAAAGTACGTCGTTGAGCCAACTTCATCAAAATTGCGTCATTGCGCTAACTTTATCAAAAGTGTGCCGCTGTGCCAACTTCATCAAAAGTGTGTCGTTGCGCCAATTTCAATAAAAGTGCACCGATGTGCCAACTTCATCAAAATATATGGGTAGTCCCTGGAGATTCAGGTTCAGTGGATCGTCTCCATAGGACCGTTTTATTTTCTGCAGTCCGTCTGGTTTTCAAGCATCGACTAGCATTGTTACCAGCTATGGTATGCCGTTTGAATGTTGGTTTGTAGGAACTTGCTCATAAATTGGCGGTAGATCCCCGACGAGAGGAATTTTCACGAACAGTGCTTCCATTACATATCTGATGGGTTGGTTAATTTTACACAACCAGATTTTGATGGCTCCCATCTAGCTTGACTCAGGCTGACAGGACAGAACACTTGTTCCTCTAGATATAGGCTTTCTAAATGGACCTATACTAGTCCTTTTCAGACCAGACGTGCTTTAAACATGGAGAACAATTGAATCTTTTACTACATTATTCCTGACATAACAACTGAGCACAAAGGTTCGAATTTTATTGATGATGGGACCACCATATCGAGATTGCCGTCAAGGGTCCATTCATGGCTTATGTTTATCCGACCATCTCACTTGGTATATAGAAATGTCAACGGTTGCACCTTCGAACCGTATTTATCTATTCGCTTTGTAAGGCAATTTGGCTATGATCAATTGCACGTCGAAAATGCTACTCTGTATCCAGCAAATTCTGGAAGTTTAATCGATGGCGCCCATGGATGAAGATATTTTATCATAGGTTGTACATAATCTACTTTTACTCTTCCTGCACCCAATCCTCCTTTACGCATATTGCATTCTTTCACCTAATTTTATTGTTCTATTAATCAATTTCAATGAGATTTTGACATGCGGGTTAGTTTTTGAAATCCGATGGAAGAAGTTACTCCGGAGCCAAGAAGACCTTTTTTTTTACTATAACCTATTATTTGTAAAGATTTTCTAAATTGTGCACACACTATCATAATTGTTCCAAAATCATATAAAATAGGATCATTGTGTACGTTCACTACCAGAGTTATTCAAATTAGCGACTCTTCGAAATGTCGCTAAATAGCCTAAAAATGTCGCTAAAAAATTAGCGACGTTTTAATGAAGTCGTATGCTAGTCCCTGACAGGAAAAATATTGCAAAACGTTGCTATAGCGACATTTTCTAGCGACGTATTTGTGTCGCTAATATTTTTCTTATTGCGACGTTTAGCGACTCAATGTCGCTAACATAGCGACATATTTTGTGTCACTAAACATCGCTAAATTTTTTCTGTTTAGCGACGTTTTTCAACACATTTAGCGACATTTTATTGATTTGGCAAATACTGCCATGTTAGTAATTTAGCGACATTAAACGACATTACAGAGGTGGAAGGAGGCTGTAAATTTTATGTCTTCGAAATTCAAGAGCATAATAAAAGAAATAAAAGCTTTCTTATTTCTCAACTCTTCCAGTTGTTCACAGCATCCTTGCATTTCTTCATCGTCGTGTGGTCCAAGGAGTAAAGTGATCGCCCGCAGATCAAATATCTACAGCTATACTTATAATCAATTGTACTTAGATTTCTATTTAGGATCTCTTGTACTATTCTTTCTTCTTTAAAAGTTTGTAATACAAAAGTTTCGTTTAAACTTTTTTTCGCAAACATGATGACGACTCTATTGGGGATTGTCCAAAGTGCGCCAGGATTGTCTAAAGTGCGCGCATACTATCATAAATGCTCTAAAATCCTATAAATATAGGATTATTGTGTATGTTATAGAGGCAAAAAGAGGCTAAAATATACTTAGATTCATGTTTAGGATTTTTTGTACTCTTCTTTCTTCTTTAAAAGTTTATAATACAAAATTTTCGTTTAAACTTTTCTTCTCAAACATGCATTAGTTAGTCCAAATGGCAGTACCAAAAACACATAGTAGCTGTAGCGAGTATGAAAGGCTAATTTTGGCTCGTCATCCGGCTTGATCTTGAGCTGATGATAACCCGAACGAAGATCAATTTTGAAAATATCGTTGCACCTTTTAGTTGATCAATGAGGTCATCTATCCTGGAAAGAGGATACTTGTTTCGAACAGTGGTCTTATTCAATTCACGATAGTCTATACAGAGTCACATCGAGCCATCTTTTTTATTTAAAAATAATACAAGCGTGCCCCATGGAGACACGCTCGGAGAATATACCTATGATCTAATAATTTCTATAAATGGACCTTTAGCTCATTTAGTTCTGCAGGGAACATTTAATACGGAGCCTTAAAAATCTGCCAGGTATCTGAATAGGTATCGATAGTGAACTCTATCTCTCGATCGGGCAACATGCCAGGTAGTTCGTCCAAAAATACATCAAAAAATTATGACATAATGAAAGCATGCTCAACGTTTGCACCATCTCGCCAAGTGTCTCGAACTGACGCTAAGTACTGTCACGCCTCTGTCCCAAAATACGTAGGATTAGGAATACGTAAGCATGTAAGTCGTATGTATATGGAACCTCTCATATATGAAAACCATAACACTTATGTACGCTGTATTATGAATAATAATTTACAAGTGGTATATAATTGTCACAAGTCACATGGCATAACTAAATCTCATCCAAAAAAATTATAAAAAATAAATAATTAAATATGTCAATGAACCAAATATGAACTAGTTGAGAGAAACTAATAGTTGGATGGAGACAAATCCACTATCAAATTAGAATATAAAAGTAGATATAATAAATACATCATTTAATGATCAGAGAGGCTCAAAGGTAAGACCTCCTCGAAAGAGGACGAAGTAGCGAGTCCTGATCCGTGCTCCTGCGAATAGTCATGATCGTCTACACTTTGAACGGGACTAGGTCCTCAGAGGGAAGTAACAAGATACGTAGAAGCATGCCAATAAAGTACTAAAAATAAACATCCAAAGGGTCGCCTAACCGTTTATGTGAATGCACTTTGAGAACAACTTTCCAACACGTGGGCTATCTGACTAAAATGGGATTGGCATAATTCTCTCAGAGAATCAGAGGCCTAAAAAGTATGACATCTTTTGAACGTCAGAGGCCGCTTGTAGATATATAATATAGGGTCATCTGACCACGCATCTCCGGCGGAGCGTACGGGTTACATAAGAAAAAGTGCAAAGGAGCCCAAACGCCTTACTTGTTGTTCTCTCCACCCCATGCTCTATTCATGCCATATCCATGATATGATGGTACCACTAATAACTGCTAATTCTTCTAGCATGCAAATTTTATTAGCAGTTAATCCCTATCGCACGTCTTATACGTACATGTGGCCAACCTATTACGCAAGTTTGTGTCCTACATGAGACTCGCACTCGTGTAACAACTATGTCAAAGCAAATAAAATATAATGATACCTCCAAATCATGTGATGGACTCATAAAACTAGGTCGACATGCATAATATATAATAAAGACAAAATACGTTGCCACCGTCGTTATACCTAAGTTATTCTTGGATGCGCAGTTTATATAGCAGTTAAAATATACGAACTAAATAATAGAAATAAAATGCATATACCATAAGAAATATAAATTATAGTACAATGGCAAGGTATACTTGTCTGCCAAGCAATCTGCATAATGTAAGCGTCCAAACGTCAAGCACAAGGGATCAGAAACTATGGCCTCCGAATGAACATCTCAGGATGCTGAAATAAATATCACTAAAGTCTCCAAAATCAGCAGGATAGTCAGGAAGATCTACCCTTTCGTCCAATTTGGACACAGGGGCAAACGGTAATTTTGGGTCAAAGCGGGATCCACGTGTGGCATATTTTGCACCAAAATACGTGCCAGAGGTAAAGATCTCTAAATTAGAAATATTATAGGTCAAACAAATCTTAAACGACGATACGAACTCAATGGTATGTCCAATTTTTGATTCCGTTGAGTCGATCATAATTTTGCCATTCAAGTCAAACTGTGGGGTCCGTGAATAGGCGGTTGGTTTAACTATCTCAAAATCGCGTAAAACTTGGGTCACGGGACCAACGTGATACCACAAATCTAATAGCGTAAGTTTCGTCGCATTTTGACGATCGTACACAAAGTAGGGTGATTGTTTGCAAAAGTTGCGATAAGAAAACTTTTTACGGATACGGGTTGATTCCGACGCATACACACGTCCAAATCAGTTTTCGCGAAAGCTCATATGTCTGGATATACCATACGTGCCTTTCGGTATATTTTCTACACGATGAGGCAATTCTGTTTGGCGGGGCGCACTCCATATCACAAAATTTTAGTTTTAAAATACCAAGTTTTTGGTCATTTTGGATGCCGAATAATTTAACAAATAAAACAAACTAATAAAAATTAAAAGAACAATAAAATTATTGGTTATATTGAGATAAAAACCTTTCAATTAGATTTTGAAAATATGAAAAAGGTTTGTCATAAATTGGGCATGAACATGGGGGTTTGGGTCAAATTTCTGGACTGTTCTTGGACAGTTTTTCGGCCGACTTCTGGTCGATTTTTCGACCAATCCAGGGCACGAAAACTCATCCCGCTTGGAGGAAATCCTAGATGGTCGTGTTGTGAGCGTGTAAGAAGAAACGTCTCAAGAAAAGATCGAGAGAGGAGAAAGATACATCACCTGAAAGATGGGGCGTTGGGTCGCGTTTGTGCATATGCGTGCGCACGGGGGCTTTTGCGGCGGTCGGTCGGCCGGTGCGACGGTTGTCGACGTTGAGGGTGGCGCAGGAGGAAGGACATTAGGGTTAGGGTTTCAATTTAGTGGAATAAATTAGGGTTAGGGTTGGGTTATATATATATATCTATATATATATATATATATATATATATATATATATAACGAGAGAGGGGAGCGGGTGAGTCGGCCAGGGGGTGTTTGTTGTGTTTGTGCGTATGGGTTAGAGTTGTGGTTATGGGTAGGGAAAAGGTTTAGGTGTTGGGTTAGGTTTTGCTTTTTCTTTCTTTTATTTTTCTTTTCTTTTGTTTTTCTTTTTCTTTTCCTTTTCCTTTTATTATCATTATTATTATTTTAACAACTAATATATATATATATATATATATATATATATATATATATATATATATATATTTAATAGTAAAAAATCTTTTATTATGAAATTATATATCTTCTAATCTCGTTTAAATTCTTTTTATTCAAAAATTTTATTTCTAATTAGTTATTTATTTGTTTTAAAACTTTTATGTATATATATAGCTATGCTCGTATATATATGAGTACAAATATATAGTTTTATTTATTACTTGTATTTAATTAACAATTTAAAATTTATTTAATTAAATAAAGAAATCTATTTTCTAATTAAATATAAAAATACTCTAAATAAATTCAATAATTTTAAAAAAAATACTTAAAATAAAATTTAAAATTTTAAGGGGTTTACATTCTATCCAACTTATAAGAATTTCGTCCTCGAAATTAAAAGTAAGGTACGATTTAGAATAAGATAAGGCAAAAGGGTAGAGAAGAGTCAAATACGAATTATCGTACCTCATAGTTGGAAAGGATAAAATATAAATCATGCATTAAATTCAAAGGGTCAGTCTAGTCTTCTTTAAGTAAGGTAATATGGCACGAATAAGTTTTAGTATAAGGAGAACTTGCACAAGGAATTGAGGATATGATAGAAGAGATAAGTAATCCAAGGGAACAAGGTATTGATACAACGGAGGATGAACTGCCACTACTTGGTTACATGAGCGATCTTGAGCTATCTATGATCTAATGATCTAAAATGGTGTCCCTCTATTCTATAAATTCTCCATAGCCACTATGCCTACATTTGTACTCGTTGAAGTCGTCAAATTTTAAATCCTCAAAATTCAGTCGACCATACTCTTGTCTCAATTACAAATAATCAAAATTTAAATTTAAGTCAAATCTATATGAAACCTTCAAAATTTAAATAACCCACATCAAATTTTTAAATAAAGATCCAAGCTATCATAATCTTCTCTGGAATTTAAATAACCAAAAACTATTCAATCCAATCTTGTTCCGAGTTTCAAATTTAAGGATTTCATAGTCATCAAATCTTAAATTCGATCTCCATCCTCAAAATTCTATCTGGGTGATTCAACATTCAAAAGTTAATATTTAAATTTAAATCCTCAAATTATAAGATTTTAAATCCAATCCACCAATGTTGAAGGTTAAAATTCTATATTTATCCTCAAAATTTAAATCAATGATTCAACGTTCAATATTCAAAATTTAAATCATATGCTCAAATTATAAAAATTTGGTCTAATGTATCAAAATATTAAAATTCATTTTATAAGGCATTCTTCTCTTCAAAGTTAAATCCCCACATCATAATCATTATTCTAAAAATTTCTCGAAGTTAAAATGACTTAATTCTCTCGATCTTATCTTACTTGATTACCTTCTTAACCATGATCTAAATTTTTTACCTTCATATAGCATTTCAGCTTAAGTTGACAATGCAACTCCTATCCAACTTAGAATTTACCAATCTATCATATAAGGATATACCTTTAAGAAAGACTTCCTTAAATTATTTAATCGTGTTATTCAATATATCCTCAAAAAAATTTAATACCAAATATATCACATGTTTCACGTCTTTACTCACAAAAGACAACCACCTAATAATGCATACCAAGTATTATCCATGTATCTAACTTTTGTCAAGTCCGAGTGATTGTCTTTCCGAAATAGGAACAATAATTAGAGCTCAAGGAAGATGTAATCAGTCTCAAATACAGAGTCAAAGGTGATTGAAGAATCTAAGAGAGTTGTCAAGTGGGTCGTGGGTTGAGATTCTATTTTTGTAATTTCTATTCACAAGCTCGTATTAGTACAGTTACGTAACCAATACATTATGCTTTGGCCTATCTAGAGGGCAGGTATATTCGTCTAATAAGCTAAGTCAACTTTATCTCAATCCATATAAAATAGTCATGTGAAGGGTGAACCAAGTGTACTGAGGTTGATCAGATCATAATATACTGATTCTAAATAGACAAATATATTAGAGTGGGCTCCCAATAACACATATGTCATGAACAAGCTCGATAAAAGAATAAGCATGCAAAACTAGGATATAATAGCAGCATAAGTCGAGGTAGTCCAGAAAATATAAGTACGCTGGATTATGATGAAGGAATGTACAAAATAATTCAAGTTCACTAAGAAGATAAGCCTCGTCCGGTATTGTGCCTCTACAGTTGCCATACTAACTTCTTGTCTAAGTCTCTAGTCGACCAAATGGGGGTATGGGCCTCTAAAGTTCTACAGTATGGATACGCACTATCTTCTTATGTAAGCCTATAATTGGTGTCATTCAATTATACATCATTAATGGGTCAAAAGGACTATGTGGTACTAGGTTATGAGGCATACTACCCAACTTACAAGAATCAACTAATATTGTAACTGCCTTAAGGGGATTCTACAAAATAACCTTGTCCTTGTAAATAAAGTAGAAACTCTTGTTAGGGTATACGAGAAAAAGATCTTGATACTTATTAAGGTATCCTATTGCATTATAAACCTCCATAGGTAATGATCATCTTAAGTCTTAATCATAGTGTTTATATAACAAAAGTGTTAATATTAAGAATGGAGAAGTTACTGACTCTCAAGTGAAAGATGATATAACCTGTATTGAGATATGTGGAACAGATTACTTGATTTGAAACTAAAGGATAATCATAAAATCATAATCTAAATAAATAACTCAAACTATCAAGTTCTAACTACTAAGCACATAATTTCAAAATTCAAGATTAACAACTATAATCCTAGCAAACTATATATCCTAACATAAAAGGAATCACTTGGCCTACAATCAGAAGGGTTAGGTGGCACGAATTGAAAGATGAAGGAAAAAAAATTAGTCGTCGCACAAATAGCAAGCGTTAAGATTTCGGAGAAACAAGATATGAAATTAAATAGAGAGACTCTTGATAATATCATAGTTTTCTAAGGAAAGGTGATATGATAATCTCTGTGTTTGAGGTATGATCAAGAAAAAAGTTCTAATCATTCAATTGGGTAAAGAGCTACGACAATTCATCTATGAGGGAGGGAAGGATTAACTCAAGATAGAAAAGTATATAGATAGTTGGATGAGATAGCATAATCGGTGGCTCGTAGAGACTCAAGTATGACTCAACGATGATCATAGATTCTAGGGGACCTACTAAGTTGAAGGTAGGGTACCCTTGCTCTTACTAAGATATTGGTTTATTTCTCTTAGTTTCCTAAGGTACTGCTCTGCTAATATCAAGAGAAGAATCTAAATTTATAGTTCTTTAATATTATCTCACTATGAAAGTTAGGTTTAGTCCTAATATTCAACCTTAGATTTCTATTGGTTCCTCAATACTAGGTCAAATAATATGTTCAAACTTCTAACTAACCCTAGTAGTGTCTATACTACTCTCAAGTCATTCCTAAATATATCGAGGGATAATGGTCAATTAATTTACGGGTGTTGGATGCTAGGGTTCATTAGGTATGCTAAACTTTTGGGAGCTGCCAATATTCTAATTTATTTTTCTTAGTAGGTATGTTATCATAATTATCTTCTAACAACAAGGATTCCTATATTCTGGCAGGAGGCTATACTTAAGGAACTATTAGGAAAGTATATTAAATAGGAAGAGGTGAGGAAATAAGGATATCGATATCAAGAGAATTAATCGTGTACCATTTTGAAGGTCAAGGAAGGTAGGTGAGCTCAAAGAATTTGGAACAAAATCAAGGAGGAAAGTCAAGTATGTGGATGAGACCCATACTATAATCATATTTATAGTCTTGCTCGGTAAAGTAACATAGCCGAGATAATATAATCTCGACCTGCATACACAAATTCATCTCTCTGCAAGAGATGGACGAAAGATTATGAGAAGTACATGAATCAAGCAGGATGCAATTATTTAAATAGAACGGGTTGGAAGGAAGGTGAGTCATAGTCAAATGCGGATGAGACCTAAAACTCTAATCCTAGGTGCAGGCCAACTCAGTACAGTTACGTAACCGAAATGACTAAATTGACCTGCATGGACCACCATAAAAATATGTCATGTCCCAATCCCAAAATACGTAGGACTAGAAATACATAAGCATGTCAGTCGTATGTATATGCAAACTCCAATATAGGAAAACCATAACACATACGTACGTTATATTATGAATAATAATTCACAAGTGGTATATAATTTCCACAAGTCACATGGCATAACTAAATCTTATCTACAAAAATCATAAAGAAATAAATGATCAAATATGTCAATAAACCAAATATGAACAAGTCGAGAGGAACTAATTATTGGATGGAGACAAATCCACTACCAAAATAGAATATAAAAGTAGATATAATAAGTATATCATCTAATGATCAGAGAGGCTCGAAGGGAAGACCTCCTCGAAAGAGAACGAAGTAGCAAGTCCTGATCCATGCTCGTGAGAATAGTCATGATCGTCTATACCTGAAACGGAACCAGGTCCTCAGAGGGACGTAACAAGATACATAGAAGCATACCAATAAAGTACTAAAAATAAATATCCAAAGGATCGCCTAACCATCTATGTGAATGCACTTTGAGAACAAATTTTTAACACGTGAGATATCTGACTAAAATAGGATTGACATAATTTTCTCGGAGAATCGGGGGCCTAAAAAGTATGACATCTTTTGAACATCAGAGGCCTCCTGTAGATATATAATATAGGGTCATCTGACCACGCATCTCTGATGGAGCGTACGGGTTACATAAGAAAAAGTACAAAGGAGCCCAAACGCCTTACTTGTTGTTCTCTCCATCCTATGCTTTATTCATGCCATATCCATAACATGATGGTACCTCTAATAACTTCTAAGTCTTCTAGCATGCAAATTTTATTAGTAGTTATTCCCTATCTTATGTCCCATACGTACATGTGGCCAACCCATTACGCAAGTCCATGTCTTACATGAGACTCACACTCGTGTAATAACTGTGTCATGGCTAATAAAATATAATGATGCCTCTAAATCATGTGGTGGACTCGTAAAACTAGGACGACATGCATAATATATAATAAGGACAAAATACGACGCCACCGTCGTTGCACCCAAGTTATTCTTGGATGTGCAGTTTATATAGCAGTTAAAATATATGAACTAAATAACAGAAATAGAATGCATCCAACATATAAAATATAAATTGTAGTACAATGGCAAGGTATACTTGCCTGGCAAGCAATCTGCGTAGTATAAGCGTCTAGACGTCAAGCACAAGGGATCAGAAACTATGATTTCCGAATGAACATCTCCGGATGCTGAAATAAATATCACCAAAGTCTCTGGAATTAGCGAGATAGTCAGGAAGGTCTACCCTTTCGTCCAATTTGGACACAGGGGCAAAACGGTAATTTTGGATCAAAATGAGGTCCATGTGTGGCCTATTTTGCACCAAAATACGTGACAGAGATAAAGATCTCTAAATTTGACAAATTATAGGTCAAACAAATCCTAAACTATGTTACTAACTCAATGGTATGTCCAATTTTGGATTCTATTGAGCCGATCACAAATTTGTCGTTCAAGTCAAACCGTGGGACCCTCGAATAGGCGGTTGGTTCAACTGTCTCGAAATAGCGTGAAACTTGGATCACAGGACCAACGTGATACCATGAATCCAATAGCGTAAGTTTTATTATATTCCGACGAGCGTACACAAAGTATGGTGGTTGTTTGCAAAAGTCACGATACGAAAAATTTTTACGGATACGGGTTGATTTCGACGCGCACACACGTCTGAATCAGCTTTCGCGAAAGCCCATATATCTGGATATACCATATGCGTATTTCACTACAATTGGTACATGACGAGGTGGTCCCGTTTGGCGGGACGTACTCTGTAACACAAAATTCTAGTTTTAAAATACCAAGTTTTTTGTCGTTTTAGAGGCCGAATAATTTAACAAATAAAACAAACTAATAAAAAAAATAAAAGAACAGTAAAATTCTTGGTTATATTAAGAAGAAAATCTTTTAATTATATTTTGGAAATATTAAACGGGTTTGTGGCAAATTGGGCATGAATATTAGGGTTTGGGTCGAATTTCTGGATTGTTCTTGGACAGATTTTTCGGCCGACTTTCAGTCGATTTGTCGAACAATCTAGGGCACAAAAACTCATCCCGCTTGGAGGTTATCCTAGAGGGTCGTGTTGTGAGCGTGTACGAAGAAACATCTCAAGAAAAGATCGAGAGAGGAGAAAGATACATCAACTGAAAGATGGGGCGTCGGGTCGCGGTTGTGCACACGCGTGCTTAGGGAGGGGGGGGGGGCTTTTGTGACGGTCGGCCGGCCGGTGCGGCGGCTGTCGACGTCGAGGGTGGTGCAGGAGGAAGGGGATTAGGGTTAGGATTTCAGTTTAGTGGAATAAATTGGGGTTAGGGTTGGGTTATATCATGTATATATAGAACGAGAGAGGGGCGTGGATGAGTCGGCCAGGGGGTGTCTGCTGTGTCCGTGCGTGTGGGTTAGTGTTGTGGTTGTGGGTAGGGAATAGGTTTAGGTATTGAGTTAGGTTTTACATTTTCTTTCTTTTCTTTTCTTTCCTTTTTCTTTTTCTTTTCTTTTCTTTTGTTTTTCTTTTCCTTTTTATTTTATTTATTATCATTATTATTATTTTAACATCTAATTTATATATATATATATATATATATATATATATATATATATATATATATTTCTTTAATAGTAAAAAAAATCTTGTATTATGAAATTATATATCTTCTAATCTCGTTTAAATTCTTTTTATTCAAAATTTTATTTCTAATTAGTTATCTATTTGTTTTAAAACTTTTATATATATATATATATATATAGCTATACTCGTATATATATGAGTACAAATATATAGTTTTATTTATTACTTGTATTTAATTAAGTATTTAATAATTATTTAATTAAATAAAGAAATCTGTTTTCCAATTAACTATGAAAAGACTCTAAAGAAATTTAATAATTAAAAAAATACTTAAAATAAAATTTATATTTTTTGGGGGGTTTACAAGTACCCTTCAAAGCCAAAATGTATCATCCGCCGAGCAGACATTATCGAGTTCACCATACAGGCTGTCGACGCTTGACCGCACGAGTAAACAAATTCTGGCTCTCCAGGCAGACGGACCATAACTCGCTTTCCCACATAGTCAATCATGGTCGGGTAAGCACTGAGCCAATCCATGCCCAAAATGATATCGTAATTCCGGATATCTAGAACTATAACATCGAGTGACAATTTTATTTCTTCGATACAAATATAGTCGTTCCGATAAACTGAGTGAGAAGGCAAGTCCATGCCCGACGGGGTGCTAACGCTAATATTTAGACCTAGAGATGACAGGGGTAACTTGTGTTCCTTGGCAAAATTCGCTGAGACAAAACTATGTGTAGCACCAGAATCAAACAATACTCGAGCGGGTATATTATTGGAAAGTAACATACCTGACACCACAATGTTGGAAGCGAACGCCTCTTCCCGAGTCAGAGTATAGACCCGGCATTGAGAATTTTGTGATGCTATTTGGTTCGCTCGAGGTGCTTGCCCTTGATTCTGAGGCAGAGGATGGTATGGTTATTGTTGTGGGCACTGGTTCGATCCTCCCTCCGGACAGTTCACAACTATGTGTCCAGGACGACCGCATCTGAAGCATGTACTAGTTTTTATGCAGTAGTTTCAAGCGAGGTGTCCATTAAGATTGCATTTGGGACAGAAAAGCTCGTTATATCTCCCCTGGTTTGCACCTGATAACCGACGATGTTAGGACGCTTTGGCACGTTATTACCTCCTGTGTTGCTAGGACACTTATGGTAGAAATTCTGTACAACGTCGGTGTGAACTGGAGGGTACTGCGGCTCTAGAGAGAGGGCATCGTTTAGGGACTCCCTCATAGTTCGATACTAAGGGACAACGACATGAGCTCGAATACAAGGTCGCAGCCCTATCTCGAATCTTCGGGCTCGACTCTCGACATCGTCGAGATGAGACTTGGAAAATTTGGAAAGCATGTTGAATTCTGCTGCGTACTATCGCACTAACATATTGCCTTATTGAAGATGTGTAAATTCGTCTTCTTTCTTGCGGCAGACGGCTGGCGGAAGATACTCCACTTTGAATGCTTTATGAAACACGTCCCACGAGATAGTCGTCTTGCCATCTTCACTCAGAATAGCCTGCTTGTGCACATCCCACCAATCATGCGAATTCAAAGGGAGCTGGAGATGAGCAGAGGCGACTTTCTTCACTTCGTCCATGCATAGTACTTCGAAGTGATCTTCCAACTCAACCAGCCAATCTAACGCCATGAAGGGGTCCTTAGTCCCTTTGAAGGTAGAATGACACATCTTCTTGAATTCTGATATCTGGATGATGGAACCCTTATCTTCTGATGGTTGAGGTTCTTGAGATCCTTGAGATCCCGTGGTCTCAGCTACAACTGGTACTGTCGCGACGACCGTTGATGCAGAGTTCCAGGACTGGAGAGTCTAATGGGGGATATTAGAATACATCAGGTGTTGATAGTCTTATCTCATTTCTAGCACATGCCTTGAAATGTCTACTAGCATTATTGATTGTGCTTAATTATATGGTAAACCCTATTCACCATCCCTCCCCCCCCCCCCCCCCCCCCTCTAGTGTGCTTTCAATTAATACCTAATAGTAACCATAATTAGTTAACCAAATGGTTACTACGATAACTTTACCCATAGGAATAACATTAGTCCTTTCACCAATTCTAATTTACGAAAGTAACAATTAGATCTATTATGAACTAATTTTGTAGCTAAACTAAGGTATTTAAAAAAATTACAACAATAGCAATAAGACCTATCATGAACTAACTGTGTAGCTAAACTAAGCTCTTCTAGGTTGCTTGTTAAATAACTTGTGAAGGTAACTTTTCTACCTTTTCTTAATATCATTTTCTCTTACTATTACCTTTTGGTCTTCACTCTTAATACCATTAGCTTTAGAACCTCCTAATTAAATCTCTTTTGCAACTATCTTGATGCAATTTGACAAATTATGCCACATAACATTATAATTTTCTTTTATGTTTCATTTTCCTTCCTTTATTATTTTATCTTTAAATAGTATTAAGTTCTCTCCTTTATTTCACCATTTAATTCTTTACCGCTTCTCTATTCTAGTCTTTCTTTTACATTTTCTGATTGTAATATCTAAAAGCTTCAACCTATTTTGAGTGGTTAAACTCTTCCATGATTTTATCTTACAATTTTAATTTATTTTATTTTAACAACCATCCTAGTATTTTTATTATTATTACTTGTAAGAAAGTAACATTATTATTAAATATCCAAAAGAGTAAAATGATACTGAATTAATTCCAAATAAAAATAAAGAAGAGCAAAGTGACATATGTAAAAGTGCAACTATTGGTGGATAAGGAAAGAATAGGAGAGCAGGTAGCTATTGGGAAGTTTGGTTTGGTCCCGGTTACCTTAAATTAAGAAACCTGGTCCTGGGCCTAACTCCCAGAAAAAAGCTCATCCCCCCAGCCTACGAAAGCTGCAGCACAACTAACATGGATTTCAGAACGAAAGACGTAAATAAATTAATCTAAAAATAAAAGGGTAAAAGAATCTTTACACAAAGAGCACACTCACAATATAAAAATTGAGCCTCTCGACAATTTTGAACTTTATCACACTTTAGAACCTCAAGTGTCTCAAATTCAACCATAATCTACAAATTTGATACAGAAAATGATGATGATTCAAAAGGAAAAAAAAAGAAAAAAAGAAAGAAAGAAAGAAAGAGAAGAACAAGAAGAACCAAAGCTGTTCCGTTGATCTATACTTTCTCCAGACACAACAGACACTTGGATCACTCCCTTAGAAATTAGCAGAACATACTTTACATTAGCACAAAAGCATAAACACTCTAAAAAGTAGTACTATTTGTTCTCAAAATGACGCCGAGGAGCGCGGCAGCGGCGACGGCGACGGCGACGGCGACGGCGACGACAACGACGACGACGGCCAGAACTGTGCATTCTTCACCTTCGACACGCTGTTGAGCACGCCCAGCGGCGTCACGTTCCCCGTCACGGTCACCTTCTTCGCCTCGAAGTCTATGCTGAATGATCTCACCCCTAATCCATTTTAATTAAGCAGCAAAATTAAAATTAGAAAAAAAAAATTACAAAACATTAATAAAAATTTGGAGACATGCATACATGGTACATATATTATAATCTACTACTAGTAACCTTCCATCTTGGAGACGTGCTTTCTCACTTTGCCTTCACATCCTTTGCAGTGCAAAGACACCCTCAGAACCACCACCTGATGGTTGAAAAAAGAGTTGATTCCTAAACCCCAACGTAATAAATCCAACTAAACCGTCAGTAGAGCCAAACCTGGTCCTGATCGTGATGTGTTCCGGTAGTAGTAGTAGAAGAAGCAGCCTTGAGAATAGCTGGCGATGGCTTCTCCCTCGTGATAGGAACTAGAGAAGGAGCCCAGACCCGCAGGTCGTGATCACGACGTGCTGTTGTTGTTCTGGACGAAGACGACCTCCGAATATACGGCGACGGCGCCTCTCTTCCTCTCGAGCACCCGCGAAGAAGCCTCGGTGAGCTTGCAGAGGGAGCCGAAACCTGGCCGTGGTGTTTGATAAGAGCTGGTGATGGCGTCGCGGCGACTCTCGGAACTAGAGATGGCTCAGCTGGGTCTAGGTCTAGGTCTAGGTCTAGGTCTGGCTCCAGCTCGGGAAAGATGTCGAAGAAGGCGGAGTCGGTCAGTAGATACCTGGAGGAGCTTGCAGGACTAATCAGGTCCTTGTTACCAGTAATGCTGCTGCTACCATTCCTGTACTCTGAGCTCTTCCTAGCACTCTTCTTAGGATTTGAGGTGGGCTTGGGCGCTACTTCGAGAGGTTTCGTTCCTCGCTCGATGGCCCTCGACACGATAGCCGGACGCACCATCGACCTCCGGTCGATGCTGGTGCACACCGCCAGCGACCCAGGCGACGCACAGGAAAGATTGCCCCCCTTGATGCCTTTAAAGAATGACGGAGCCATGGTCTAGTGAAGACTTGTTAGAAAAACTTTCTTCAAGGGCTTTAGCTCACTTGAGCTTTATATTGCTGAAGGGAAGGGGTCCAATGACATGAGGTGGGACTAAGAGAATCATAACCAGCATTTGAGTCCAATTCAAAGCAATGTTTTAATACCGGACCGGTGCGAAAGTCTTTGGTAGAGGGCTGACCGGGATTAATAGTAGTCCCTTCACACTAACCAAATGATTTGAGACGTGTAAGATGTCTACATTTATTTCTTGGTCTGGTTTGATTTGGTTCTAAGTATATTTGGTTTGGTTTGGTTTGGATTTACAGTCATTAGGTCTCTCAAAATCAAATTAAGAATCAAATTGTACAAATCTCACGTGATAAACTTTTTTGAGATTTTTTTTTTTTAAAAAACTAGAATCGGCTGGTTCAATTAAATTTTAATTTTTTTGCAAAATTTGGTCAGATTCGATCCAATTCTTGGTCCGGTCCGGTCCGATCCGACTATGACAACACTGATTCATAGAGTGCAAGGGAAGGGGGGATACATAGTTCAGAGCTTGTCCCACAAAAGTGAAGCTTCATCTGAATTGAGGTTGGATAAAGGGCAATGATGAAAAAGGGTAGTAATAGGAAAAATTTTAGTACCAAACATAAGAAAGTGAGGGTCTCTCTCTATGCTTTCGGCAAGGGCGCCATTATCATTACGGCTCGCACGGGCCTGCCCCCTCTTTTTCGGAACCATCAACTTGGTATTATTATCCTCATAATCCGTCATTATCGCCATATCATGAATTTTTTCTTTTCTCTCCGTATGTTAATTTAGTATATATTCTAAGGCTTCACACTAACCTACATCAACAAGATCCAATCTATATTAGTTTATGAGGACCGCATTTGAAAGAGAATCATGCATGAATGTGCTTTCGAAGAGTATATGTAGCTGTATTGTACTTCTCAGCTGATGAGTAAAGAGTTTCAAGAGATGAATAGAGAAAGATGGCAAATAATCTTTAGGTAGTATAATTATGCTTTCTTGACTAACAGATAGAGTCAGTTCCTGATAGAAAATGATGACTCCTTCAGAAAAATAAAGTTATTCAAATTCTTTTTACCGTACTCGAAACAGAAATACAAATGTTTAGGCCGTCGGAGTAGAGCACGCTGGGTACCGATGTATGTAAAGTCTCGTTAAATATATCATGAAAGAAATTTCTAGTAACTTAGAACTCGATATGAGGAAGGCTATTTCTATAATTACACTATCATAATCTATACTAGTATATCTATACTACTATAATTAATAAGAAAAGTTTTGAGGCTACATCGTGATTTTGTTTTTTTTTTCTAAAATATCATTATCTATGTTTACTATTTAAAATTGTTCATCTATAGTACTATATAATAAAAAAAGTTTTGCGGCTTCACCGAAAAAAAATTTGTTCCTAAAATATCCTTATCTATGTTTACTACTTAAAATTGTTCATTAAATTTAATATGGACAATTAAATAATTACGCGTGATTTTTTTTAAAGGGGATTGTTATTTGCTCTTCACAAGATGTAAAAAATTAAAGGTTTTTGCTCTTCTCAAGTAGTAAAAAAATAAAAATTTATTGTTTGCTCTTTCCAAAAAATATAAAATATGTGCAATGCACGTGCATATATATATTAGTTACTATATAGTACGAAAAGTTGGACTTCACCGTGGAATTTTTGTTCCAAATATGCCCTTGCTCAACATCTACGAATCAAAATAGTTATGTATACTACTATATAATACTAAAAGTTGGACTTCACAGTAGAATTTTTGTTCCAAATATACCCTTGCCTAACATCTATGAATCAAAATAGATATCTATACTACTATATAATTTGAAAAGTTGGACTTTTTTTTTCCAAATATGCCTTTGCTCAACAAGTACGAATTAAAATAGTTATTAAAATTAAGAGGGATAGATAGGTAATTTAGATTAAGAGGGATGACTACGTAATAAATATATTGAGTATTGAGAGGAAACATTGTGTTATTATGTCAAGTTGCATGTCATTTAGGTTTAAAAGAGTCCAAATAATAAAGCCTGCATGCAATGAAGTCTCATCTTCCATACAATTTTTCATGTCCCAATGGCAATAAATTTTTCTAGCCTTTCCATTTTCAATGGTTATTACTTGTCACTCTCCGTTTCTAATATACGTATTTGGAACGTATTCTTGCTTGCTGGCATGGTTGTCAGGTTGATTGGAGGCCAGACTATTTTCTGGTAGAGTTGGTTCTTGGTTTATTTTGAGATCAGGGCTTGGTCATGACTTGAACCATTGGTTAAGTGAATCCAAACCCTCCTTATATAAACCAAAATACACTTTCTCTCTTCTCATTATTTTCTTTCCATTCTCTCTCTTAGATTTTATCTCTCCCTTCATAGGCAAGTATACCTTGCATGAAAATGGAGAAACTTTCTATTTTATGAGTCATTTATGTTTGTTATGTCTTTCTCCTTATATTTAGAACTTGATAGTTTTAATTTTTGTGGATGAATTAGTGTAGATCTACATTTTTAAGTTTAGATATTTTTATGTGTTCTTGAATTTTCTTTGGTTTTGATCTCTAAAAACTTGTTATTTTTGAAAACTTGTTGTTCTAGATTGATGAGCATTTGATTTTGAGTAGTTTGAAACATTACTTTGTTGAATTTGGACTTCGTTTGAGGTTTTCATGGAAGGAACAAAATTTGGATTTTCGGAACTTCCATGGCTGAAACATGTTGTTCTGGGACAAAGGAGCTCCATGCGGCACGCTTAGCAGGCGGCCTGGACTTCTCGCTCTAAATTTAGCATACGGCCATCTTGTTGGACGCATGACTGAAATCTGCACATGCGTCCCTTGGCAAAATGCATGAAACTTGAACGAATAAAATTTTACTAAGTCCAAAAGATTTCGTGCAACCAAGTGTGTATGCGGCTAAGAGGAGCATGCGGCCTCGAGCTATGCATTTCCTCTTTCTTTGAACGCAAGACTCAACACTGCATTGGCTCATCTTTTTATGATTTTGTCTTATTCTTCTGACACACTTTATTATATGTCACATCAGTCATATCCATCACTTTATGTCACCTTTCTGACTTGTATTTATTGCCCACTACTCTGGCACTTGTCCCGAAGAGTGGACTTTGCCCCATCCATGCGGCCCACGACTACATACGGCCTTGACATCTATGTGGCCCGTGACAGCATGCGGCCTTGAAATCCATGGGCCCGCTACAGCACACGGCCTTGACATCCATGCAGCCTCGACTTCATACGGTACCCTGGTTATGCGCTTACTGTTTCATGCACATGTTGAATAATTGTTTGGTTTTAAAATGTTCTCGTTTGATTGAATGATTGTGATGCTATGTGTTAAACTTAGAAATGACTTGTATGACCCAGATGTGACCCTGTGCTATATTAACTAAGTATCTGACATGAGCCCTGTAGATGTGGCCTTATATGCACTTATTAATTTCTCTTGATCACCTTATTATGCGTTGGATAGAATAAGGGACGTAGTTCAACTCGGGAGAAGTTATGCAATCCCGACCCTTGTTTGGTTTAAGGATTCTAGATATGATCTCGAGGAGTTCTCGAACTACTCTTATTCTCATCTATCTATATAATAAAGTGACAATTAATATGACCAGTACTTAACTGTCCTGTCCTGAATGACTTGGTACTTGATAACTTGTCCATGATCTTGACCTTAACCTTAATACTAGAACTTGTTCCTGCCCTGACTATTGTATCCGTGTTGATACACATGATCGCACCGAGAGTGCTACTTGATATATATATATATATATATATATATATATATATATATATATATATATATATATAGTAAACTATCGTGCCACATACTCCTCCAACGTGATATATGCAATTATTTTCATGCACGGATCTGGTAGTTAGACAGTGACTTTAGTCGTGGCTAGATATTATTGATTGTTGCACCACACCACACTTGGGTAAATCCATATTTAACTTGCTAGTAAAAATATGGGTTCGTATCAAGAGTGTTCGTACTTAAAGTACGACATCTAAGAAGAATATTCATGTGACCACGTCATGAGATTCTATTAACCTAGGGTTAACTAGGCAACTTAACTTTTAAATCATTGGGAGGAAGCGGTATCCCGAGATCGTACATGTTGAGCCATCCTAAATTAGCTGGGAGTAAAGGCTGGCCACCCCGGATACTGTATATCATTTGTATTAGTGGAGGACAGTATCTAATCTAATTATAAGATCGAACCCGTATCTTTTCTAAATAAATCCTGGAACCGTTACTAATTCTTAATTAGCTCAGTGCCCTTGCAAGGGACCGGTGCATTTTATACATATATTCTTGCTCGTATATCATTGGTTCAGCCAGCCCTACTTGATTAAGGCACGATCTGAGAATACTTATATTGCATTTCTGGGATAACCCAGAGATCACATATCAAGCCATAATACATGATTGGCCGTATAAATTTCTTGTAATGCATGCCTAGCCAGGAAAGAGGGCTATCGTGGCATGATGATTCAACCTATATCCATGTTTGGTTGTTGGGTTGTGTTATTATGTTACGATAATCCATGGACTGAAGCTAAATTTTTCTCCTATATAATATCTCTAATTGTGTATTATGCCTTATGTTAAGAAATTAGGAACATAGACTATTATAGCATGATAGTGCAACTTATGTCCTTGTTTGGTTGTTGGGTTGCGCAGTTGTGTTATGATAGGCTATGGAATAAAACTACGACGTAGAGTTATTTCATCTTGAACATAATCAATGGATGTATTCTATCTTGATGTGATAAGGCACTTCATGCCCTTGCTTCGTGAAGGGGTATCGTATCATGTCATGGATAGGACATATGTCATTGATTGTTAGCTCATGCTATGGAACTGGGTTTTTTTTTCATTTCGTGCTTCCTTTATAGTACTTGCTATTTGGGGTCTGACCCCACTGGTTTTGTATAGCCATGTTTAGAGCCAACACCTGAGGATCAAGCTTACTTTTCCCTTACTGATGGCACACACTCGAAGGATGGTTGTTGAGGGACATGAGTGATTTTTTTTATTAAATGCTCATCTTTTGTAAACTGTATTATTTTGGGCATTTAGACAACCGACACCTGTTAGCCGACAAATC
The DNA here is from genome assembly GCA_036927795.1 of Iris macrosiphon. NCBI lineage: Eukaryota > Viridiplantae > Streptophyta > Magnoliopsida > Asparagales > Iridaceae > Iris > Iris macrosiphon. Next base: position 54,479 of record JAYESA010000389.1, on the reverse strand, counting down.
TGGACACTAATTTCCAACATGACTGTAATATATTCAGATTGCAGCAGACTCACTATCATTTATACTTTTGATCTTGTATCTGGCTTAGCATTTTGCCTTGCTAGATCTCTAAGAATATTCTGATACGGCATTTGGGATACCTTACTGCTTATTCTAAAATACTCTATGTTATAGCTACTTGTTTGAATGATTGAGATATAAAAGTTCTTGACCCTAGGAGACCTGATTGTAGTATGCACCCCCATGTCTCTAGACAATCTTAACACATTACGGGTTGCTTCGGTATTTCGCAAGGTGTGGTTGGCTGAGTCATTCTCCCACTCTCTAATATTCTGGATCTGGGACGTGACAAGATTTTAGTGCTGGCCCATACAGGTCTGTCTTTATTTTTTGACTTGTGGGGTGTCTTGATCATAGAAAATCTCAAACAAATATTTTTCTCCTTAAAATCCTGAAATGTGTCTCCTCGAAACTTAGCTTGACTTCGATACCATTGATTCCTCGATCCTTTCTCGTCATGTTCTTGATTTATCTTATGTCCTTTTCTTTAGGACTTCTCCAGCTTCGGTAGTTGGAGCACCAGTAATTTTAATAGGGCAAGGATCCCTTGATCCATAACAAGAGACAACACCTGTTCCTGGAGGAATTAGGGTAGAACCAGTAATGGAGCACGAGGATTAATATGTACCAGAAGCTCCAGTACCCTCAGTCGTACCAGTAGCGCCAGTAGCACTTGATACACCAACATTTTTGGAGATTATACGAGGAATAATGGCAACACAAAAACACCAACAACTTCAGCAGCAAGAGCAGAATGTCTTGTTGAACCAAGGAATACAGACGACCTTGGAAAGGAGTGTTAGAACAAACTTAGGGGCATTGATGAGATTCTCCTGACTCAACCCCAAATACTTTGATGGCACAGAGGACACATTTACCGCAGACGCTTGGCTGCAGAATATTAAAATAAATCACTACCAAAATATGTCCAATTTACGATATTTTAATGACGTTTAGTTTTGACGTCGCAATATTTTACGAATTTAGCGACGCCCTATTATAATGTCGCAAGACATCGCTGTTAGCAACTGTCTGCGACCTTCAGTGACTAGGAATAATATTACGGTATAAGATGTCGCCAGTTGTCGCAAGACGTCACTATTATTTTTATTGTAGCGACGTATAGCAACGTTATTTTGCATACGTTTCTAAATATTATAAAATCAGCGACGTTAGCGACGTCTAATTATGACAACGCTAACTTTTTTCATATAGGTTAATAGATTTCATTTCCCCCCATCCTCTCCAAAAAATATTCCCAAAAATTTTTGAACCCCCGTGCGACCGTGATCCCCTCGTGACCCCCTTCGGCTCCAAAGCTCCGGAGCTCCGGCGCCGACCCTGGGTACCCCCTCCTCCTCCTCTCCGGGCTCCTCCGCCTCCACCCAGATCCTTCTCCTCCTCTCCGGGCTCCTCCTACTCCACCGAGCTCCTCCTTCTCCTCTACGTGCACCCTCTCCTCTCCGGCACCCCCACCATAGGTAAACCCTAACCCTAACTCGTACACACACACACGCGGACACTAAACCTAACCTTAACTCGGATACTAACCCTAACTCGGACACACACACACACACAGACATAAACCCTAACACGGACACAAACTCGGACACACACACACACACACAAACACACTCGATGCTGCATCCATTATAATTGTGATACTGAAGTTGAGAATAAAAATAGAACGATTAAGATTGTGCTTTGTGTGTGTGTGTGTGTGTGTGTGTGTGTATGTGTATACACACACACATTGATTGTTGTGTGTGTGTGGTTGGGACGAGAGAAAGTTCGAAAGGCTTTTTAACGTGTTAAATTGGACACTTCAAGTGATCATATAACTAATATTTGATTGGTACTACTGTATTATTAGATTTATTAGGGTTTTTTTAAAGTTGCAAGTGGTTTTAGAAGATGCTTCACTATGGTTTATATTACTTATTTCAATTCAAGCAAGCCAAGCATGGCCTGCAAATTGATCACTTAGTTTGAGCTGGAAAATATTGACTAATTTCAAAATTAAAATAAACCAGCAACTTCCTTGGAACAAGTGTGGTAGAAAAATTATTATGATTTTGATTCTAAAATTAGTACATTTTTTGAAAGATGAGTTACGTATTAGGTTCAATAAGTGAAGAGTTAAGATGATATGTAGGTAAGTGATAGATATCGATAAGAGTATACTTGAAGATTAGTTCTGGGAAGGAGTTAGTATCTAGATACTTAGAAGTAGAATAACTAGGTTTATGTTACAACCTAGATAAATATAAGTTAAGTGGTAAATAGTTTCATATAGATAATACTTATTACAAAAGTAGAATAACTAATAATATTAGTCATCACCTCCAAAGTCAAGTGTCCATATGAGCCATTATCTGGAATTTTTTTTTTACTTCTGTAAGCCTTTTGAGGCTATTAGAGTTCTACTAGAAATCTAATAGACTTTTGGAAATCTAGTCTAACTCTAATAGCCTCAAAAGGCTTGTAGAAGCAATTTTTTTTCAGAGAATGGCTCACATTGAATACGTGACGTCATACATATCCTTTATTAGTGTTCACATGTGTATCCATCTTTGCATCCATTTGGATAATACTTGAACAATGTCTATTTATCTTTTCAGAAGTCTCTAAAAATGGATTTGAATTACTACCTGATCATCGTTCGTGGATGTACAAATGTCATCCTGATGACATATGCGGTGTGCGGAATAAATTCATACATGAGGTAGAACAGTTCCTGCAGTTCGCCAAGGCGTTCTCTCAGTACATGGATGACACCAAAATTAAGTGTCTGTATGTGAGATATCGCAACTTAAAATATCACTCAGAAGTGGATGTAATATATCATTTATACTCGAGAGATTTTATGCCGAATTACTATCAGTGGACCTCACAAGGAGAACTTGTGTTTTTAGCATCGGAGCCGGAGCCTTATGTGGAGTCGTATATGGGTGTCCACAACTACGCTAATTATGATGACGGGTGCGTGAACATGGTTTTCGACATTGTCGGGCCTAGTTTTGATCCGGACAATCATGATGCAGCTGAGGAGGCACCGAATGCCGATGCTTTAAAGTTCATGGAGTTACTGGAGAATGTAGGAACTCCATTATATCCTGGTTGTGAGGATCATTCACCGTTAGAGGTTACTACCAGAATAAGAGGGATTAGCGATGTTTTTTAGCGACGTCAATGGAAAACGTCGCTAATATAATATATATTAGCGACTCTAGGTAAAAACGTCGCTAGATGTCGCTAATTGGCGACATTTAACAACGTTTAGCGACTGTAATTAAGTTTGTAAAAGATTAGTCGTTATAAGTTCAATTAAGATCGCTAAACGTCGCTAATATATTTTATTTAGCGACGTTTAGCGACATATTTAGTGACGTATTTCTTTTAGACATTTAGCGACGTCAGTTGGTCGTTAAAGACGTTACTAACTTAGCGACGTCATTATTGGCGTCGCTAAAATGTCGCTAAATTAGTTTCATTTAGGGCTGATTCCCCCAATTTCCTTTGATCTCTCCCTCTCCCTCTCCCAAATTTAAAACCCCCCTCCCTCCGACTCCTCCTTCCTCCGGCTCCCTTCCTCCCTCCGGCGACCCCCCTCCGACCGCGTCCTCCCCCCTCCGCCGTCAGCTCCTCCTTCCTCCGGCTCCCCTTCTTCCTCCGGCGTCCTTCCTCCGGCTCCCCTCCTCGGTGAGCTCCTCTCTTTGTCTCCTTTCTCTGTCTCTCTCTCTCTCTCTAGCACCACACGACACAATACGACACGACACGACATATACTAACCCTAACCATAACTCGATACACGCACGCAGACATACTAACACATACGGACACTAACCCTAATACTGACACGGACACACGGACACGGGGATGCTGCTCTTGCTTTTACATGGACACGGACACGACATGCTGCTTGCTATGCATTGCTACTGCAGTTGCTCTTCTTGCTGTTGCAGTTGCTCCCCTTGCTGCTGTTGTGCATCCCCTTGTTGCTGCTACTCTTTACTGCAGTGCACAAGAGTGCACTGCGACTCCCTCTTGGCCTGCACAACAATCCCACATCTCACACTCAAATCCTGGCCTGCCCACTGCCCTTAGTTGCTACTGGCCTGCACCGATGCACCAAATCCCTAAACTCTATTGGACTGCCTATTATTTACTAATATCTATTTATGACTGATACTTTGGTATCAGTCGAGATATCAATCTACTGATAACTCAAGTCTCCTAGAACCTGATACTCAAGCTTATCAGCATTAACTCCATCAATCGACACACCTCGGGGGTAGCAACCATCGGACACGACCACCATAGTGCGTGCTAGTTACTATGGTTTACCAGAGTGGTTAAAGCCCATACGCCTACTGATTGTTCTCTCATGATACTAAGTGCCATGTGTGTGTCAACATATCTAATATATAGTAATGACTGAAACAAAACTACACATGCAAGAAATATACAGAAATGCAATAAATATACAGAAATAAAATAAGCATGCAAAATACTGTAAGCAATTTGGCAAGGTATCTTGCCTGGTCTGAAAAGGATGAAGTCCCAACTCAAGGCGTCGTCTGATCTACCCGTCACATAAATTAAACAAGTCAGGTTACAAAAGTGGATGAATAGGTTCCTCCATTTTAATCTATTTTAATTATGAATAAAATAATCTAAAATATTATTTTAATCTTATTATAATCTGATTTTATTGTTAAATTCTAATTTTGGTCCAAAGAAAGTCAATTTTACGGATTTGTGATCCGTGGTACGCAAATCGAGGCGATCCGTTAACCAAAAAGTCAACCAACTCAAATCCTAGATTTGTGTGTGGAATCCTATAGATTTCAATGCTACATGAACGCTAGAATTGACAGTTTCATAAAATCACAAGTCGGTAAAGAGTTATGGCTACAAGGGCGCACAGATGACAGTTTTCGGTGGTTTCCTATTTACGTCTACGTTGCAAATTTTTTATAGTAAATTAAAATTGCATATTAAATTCTGGAAAAATAATTTTATGTAAGTTCATCATGCCAGATTTTCGAAACTTCAAACGACTCGTAATTCCGAGTTCGGGATCTCCCAAAATCTCAAAAATACAAAAACACGTCTGATTTCAGACAACTGGCACTTTTAGAATATTATGAAAAAATAGGTTTTGAAATTACTAAAATAATTTATATATTCAGAAAACTAACCTTGATATGGTTCTAACAAAAAAATTGGAGCGCGTTTGGAGTCCGGAGCTAGGAGATATCGTGTTTTTAAGTCGTCATAACTACTAGAAAATAAGGCTAAATTTATGACGAATTTGACTATTTTTGGACGAAAAAGAGAGGAGTTTTGGGAAGAAAAATATGAACGATGAGTTTATTTCATAAGTCTAATAGGTATTTATAATGGTGGAGACTATTTAATTTAATACAAGTAGGATTGGCTAATTTGGATATGATTAGGATCAGTTTAAATAAGGATAGGATATGAAGTTATTTTCCTAGTAGGCTCGGGATTTGAATTAATTTAAAATATAGTTTAAATTTATCTCAATAATTTATAATATTAAATAGAATTAAAGATAATACAAATAATTTATATATAATCTTATTAATATCTATTAACACTAAATTAGCATCTATCTAATATTAAGACTATATATATCCAAATAAATTCTAAATAATTTTAAAAATCTAAATAAATTTCTAAAAATTCTAAATAAATTACAAAAAAATATAATTAAATATTTTAACCTAAAATAAATATTTGGTAGGAACAATATACAAGTATGGTCTCATAATAAATCATGTAAGTCCTAGAAGTTTATGATTTTTATGTTTTAATTACCCAAAAATTTTAAAAAAATCATCAAAAATCTAAAATAGGTAATTCTAAATAAATATTTATATAAGTAAATATATCAGGAAATTTATTTTCTAATTAACTAAGAGAATACTCTAAAAAAATTAATATTTAAAATAATCTATAATAAATATACTAATATAAAATACACACAAAATACCTATTTTTGGTGAGGGTGTTTACACTTTAGTCGTGGCTAGATAGTAATGATTGTTGTATCACACTTGGGTAAATTCATATTTAAATTGCGAGTAACAATATGGGTTCGTATTAAGAGTGCCCGCACTTAAAGTATGACATCTAAGATGAATGTTCATGTGACCACAATATGAGATGCTATTAACCTAGGGTTAACTAGACAACTTAACTTGTAGAGCATTGGGAGGGAACAATATCCCAAGATCGTACATGTCGAGCCACTATAAATTAGCTGGTAGAGTGCAGTATCTGATATAATTATAAGACTGAGCCAGTATCTTTCTTATAGAAAGTCTGGAACTGTTACTAATCGTTAATTAGCCCAGTGCCCTGTTTGATTAAGGCACGATCTGAGAATACTTATATTGCATTTCTGGGATAACCCAGAGATCACATATCAAGCTGTAATACATGATTGGTCATTTAATTTTTTTGTAATACATGCATAGCCAGGAAAGTGGGCTATCGTGGCATGATGATTCAACCCATGTTCTTGTTCGGTTGTTGTGTTGCGTCATTATGTTACGATAATCCCTGGACTGAAGTTAGAATTTTTCTCCTATATAATATCTTTGATTGTATATTGTGCCTTCTGTTAAGTGGAATTAGGGACATAGACTATTGTAGCATGATGGTGCAACTCATATCCCTGTTTGGTTGTTGGGTTGTGCTATTGTGATATGATAGGTTGTGGACTGAAACTACAATGCAAAGTTATTTTAGCTTGACCATAATAAAGGAACATATTCTATCTTGATGTGATAAGGCACTTCATGTCCTTGTTTGGTGAAGGGGTGTCATGTTATATCATGGATAGGACATATGCCATTGATTGTTGGCTCATGCTTCTCATGCTATAGAATTGGTTTTGTTTCTTCATTTTGTGCTTCCTTTGTCGTACTTGCTTTTTGGGGTCTGAACCCTATAGTTTTGTATGGCCAGGTTTAGAGCCGCACTTGAGGATCAAGCTTAATTCTCCCTCACTGATGGCATGCACTGAAGGATGGCTGCTGAGGGACACGAGTAGTTTTCTTTATTCACTGTTCGTCTTTTGTGAACTATATTCTTTTGGACATTTAGCCAACCGGTACCTGTTAGCCGATAAATTTGGACACTAGTTTCCTACATAATTGTAATATATTCTGACTACAGTTGAATCACTATCATGTATACTTTTGATCTTGTATCTGGCTTATCATTTTGTCTTGCTAGATATCTAAGAACAATCTGTTGCGGCGTTTGGGACGCCTTACTGCTTATTCTGAAATATTATATGTTATTGCTACTTGTTTGAATGATTAAGATATAGAAGTTCTTGACCCTAGGAGACCTGATTGTAGTATGCACCCCCATGTCTCTAGACCACATTAACACATTTTGTAGTATGCACCTCCGAATCCCTTGGGAATGCAAAAAAAAGTGCACACATAGAAATATGTACAAAGAACGTGCATGTAGACTAGTCTAAATATACTAGACCAACCCCCATAGGCTTTGTAAACTAGTGTGACAAATAGGTTTGAAGAACAGTTGAGAGGATATGAACACAAGCTAACACAAATGAAGATAACTGATTATTGATTGTCTGGACAAAGGAAAATGGTGTCTATGTCTGTATGGTGTACATCCTTATCGTTATCGTATTCGTACAACATAGCTAACTGCCTTATACGTACAGGGCTGGCCCACTGGGTTGGGTTGCTCTAGCTGAAGTTAAATTTGGTTGCCCCTTCTCTTGACTCCAAATAGCGGCGTCGAAGTCTCATGTTCTGACGACAACGTGGAGTTCGGATTCTGAGTTCCTCTCCTTGAGCTACTCGTCTTTCCAGTGGGAACTCAAAAATATGGACATTGTGGATTAATCAACTGATATAGAGGAGTTGAGGTGGACCGCAGAGGCTCTATTGGTCGAAAGGTGGAGACTTAGGGGCATGGGAGTTGTCCTAGCCAGGGGGTTGTCCAAATCCTATGGTTTGTTAGACTTACTCTAGGATCGACCCTGTATACGTATAAAATGTCCCATATATGTATGGTATCTTTATCTGTATTCGTGCAACCTAAATTAATCCAGAGCTGATGGTTGTAAAAGACGTTTGATTCTCTTTCTATGGGGTTAATCTGTCTGGTGAGTTTTCGGCTTGTAAACAGGTCCCACAAATTGCTGCCTGCCTCTTTACAACTCCCTCATGTTGGGGCTTGGATCTTCTTGTTGTCTTGTTGGCTTTGTTTTCTTGCTTTCTTTCTTCTCGTTTTGGGGAAGGTCTCTTGTTCATTCCACTCTCTCTTTCTGAAATGAACAGAAAAGTATTATTGCCATATAATGGCAACTTTGGTATCTGCATCCCTGCAACTTTTTGAAATGGACTGAAAATATAGGAGTCCCGATTCAAAATTTCTATCCTTTCCCACCATTACAAGGTTTTCAGAACTTTCAGGAAATTGCAAAAACAGAGGGGGAGAGTTGTTGATATAATCTTTGGAGGAACTTGAAACACTTGATTCAAACTTAATTTCTTAATGAACCTTTCAGGTGGAGAAAAATAAATAAAACTCTTGATAAAGGCACTACTAAAATGACTCGGAACTGATCCAATTTTTTTTATAAATTCATGCATCTGGTAAACTTCGAAAACAACCCGAACAAATGAAACATGTAGCTAGCTTAGTCCATGATCAGATCACGGAGCAACCAAAAATAAATAAATAAATAAATAAAGAGGAGGGCGCCAATGGAGTTGCGCAACCAATGGAGTTGCGCACCCCACCCAGTCCCCTCCCTGCGCGGACTTGACTTCCGTTTAACACTGCGGGGGCACTTGGTTGGCTTTGCTTTAGCAAAAGCTCAAGCTCCTTCTTTTCTTTAGTCCCACATCGGATGGGCCAAACCATTTTTGTGTACATATATTAGTTTCTCTTCTTTGCTCTCTTAAAGTTGTTGTGTGGGGAACCCCTTGGGCCACACGCGCGCGCCGCCGCCCGGCCCGGCTTGGTTCGGCGCGCGTAATGGGTGCGGGTACGTGCCCACATCTGCGGGCGCCGAATGCCGATTCGATTTCCTCTTCGGGTTCGGGCTGGGACCCTAAAATTCTTTTTGCTCCTCTTCAATTTTTTATTTAATTTTCTGAACGTTGGAAAATTAATTTTGTCCGTTACTAATTGTTTTTGAACCGTTAATAACTTTTGTGTCCAGATTCATTCCTCTGTGACTGTGTAACGGCTGAATTAATAGAAAATTAATTCAGACCGTTACATAGTGTATGGATTATTATATATATGAGTGGTTCTCTTTGTGAAGATCATCATAAAAATTCTTTCCTCCAAACAATTGCTGCCAACATTCTGTCCAATCTTCGTCGTTTCAATCGTCTCCAAGCTCTGGGCAGAGCTAAGTCCTAGTCGTTCTCTCCGAGTCGTGTGCGACTACGAGATACCGGTAGTGTGGGGGTTTAACCACTAGAAGCTTTGGGAAACGTCTGCACACAGATCCCGAATCAACTCTTAGGGCAGTGCTTCGTGCACGACTTTCCCAGAGGCCGGTAACATCAGTCTATTTTTTTTATTTTTTTTTATTCACAAAGTTTTCAATAAGAAAACGATAATTGTTCAAACAATCTAAGAGTTGATTTACTTGTTAGAATTGATTTTTCTAACTATTTGTTACTGTTTGTTTAAATAGTTACTGTTAAATAGTTACTGTTTGTTTAAGCAAATTTTTTTAGAAATTTGTTACTGTAGCAATTTGTTAATAGTTACTGTAGCAATTTATTTTCTAGAAATTTGTTACTGTAGCAATTTTTACTGTAGCAATTTGTTTTCTACAAATTTGTTACTGTAGCAATTTGTCTTCTAGCAATTTGTTAACAGTTACTCTACCAATTTTTTAATAGTTACTTCTAGCAATCTGTTAACAGTTACTCTAGCAATTTGTTTTCTATAAATTTGTTACTGTAGCAATTTGTCTTCTAGCAATTTGTTAACAGTTACTCTACCAATTTTTAAAAGTTACTTCTAGCAATTTGTTAATAGTTACTCTAGCAATTTTTTTTTTACAAAATTCAAGTTAATAGTTAATGTAGCAATTTATTTCAATTCCTCAATTGATTTATTTGTTTACTTATCAAGTTGCTTACTATACTGTCAAACTGCAAATTTGCTTAAAGTGTTTTAAAAAAAATTGTTAGCACATTTGATAATTTTGTCAATTGCAATTTTTTTTTACAAAATTTCTTTCAATTGTAACATACAATTTGCTTCATTTTTAATCACTTAGTATTTTGAAAGCAATCTAGGACCAAAAGGAAAATAGTTTAGTAAAAAGGAAATTGCAAATAAAATCTTCAAATCTAAAGTTTCAAAGTAGAGACAAACTCGGGCACAAGTCGAAAAGGTCCTTCTGTCAACCGGGTGTAAATAGTCCTAAGCGACACGGTACTTAATGTAGCGCCCCGTTCTTCCGGTGCGGAGAGCACGGCTAAGAAACACAAGACGGTATCGTTCGATCGGGATAGATTGAATTAAGAATTCGTCCTCGTTATGGATTTGTTTCTTCGGAATCGATTCCCATATTCAGTGGACTGCGTCCCAAGGATCGGCTTAGCGGCAGAGTCAGGAGGGACCTCTCCGCTGCTATCTTTTATTGCCTCGGTTTTCGATGTCGCTTGTTGCTTTCGTGCTTTGAGTTGGTTTTGAGATTCGCTTGTTTTCCTTGAACGGTTTTGATGGTTTTCATTGTTTTCGTTCATTGACTTGCACTTCTATTCCGAGATTGGAAAGAGAGAAAGAAGTATTAATCGAGCTGTTCGTGTGCAGGTGAACGAGCAGTAGGCGGCTTGCGAGCGGAGTCGTGAAGCGCCTCTTTCCTTCTTCTTTCCAAAAATCTAAGTGAGTGGCTACCAACCCGATTAGCTAGTCCTGCTTCCAAGCTTCACTCCTTCGCCCCGATCAAACGATACCAAGTAATAATAAAAGAAACCAAGATAAAAGAGAATAGACTTGGTTCTTATGCTTGTCAATCAAATATGTGAACTGTTATCATACTGTATGCTAGTTCGTTCATTACTGTTCTATAAATCGTGCTAAGTATGGAACACCTTGTATGCGCTAAACTGTTCATAGAGGCTATGTTAAATAAATCATGCAATACCGACTGTCCCGTACTACTGTTTGCCTCAACTGCATGAACTGTTAACTTAGCAAACGTACTGTTCGATCACGGACAACTTGTGCACAAGGTAACTGGTTTCTGCGGACGGTCGCTGGGGCACTGGCACCGATCCGGTCCGGACGGAACCCTACTGTATAGTCAACTGTACTAGACGGAATGACTTGTAGCACCTACCGTACTTTCGCTGCAACCTATTCTCGTCTATGACTAGTGTCCTTTATGGCAAACGCCAGTGATCCATTGTATATTTAAACCTGTTGCATACTAACTTGTGTCTTCATGGCAGGGAAGGCATGGTAAGTATTGTGCAGGTAATTCGGACGGTCAGGTAAAATCCACCTAACGGTGGCACGTTTATTTCAGTAAATTCTATATGCTGCTTACTTGTAAATGAACCAAGACAAGATAGAAACCCACAAAATATGCATGCTTCACTAAACAACGTGTTGATTGGTATAGTCAGGCTAGCTCGCCTTCACCAGCATGTTTCGATATGCTGACCCTCGTTGAAACATGTTCTCCGCACCAAGGCGAACCGAGCGAGGAGCCAAAGTCGTCTACCCGATCCAGTCCAACTGTTGGCGCATCTTCACCGCGCCCCCTGAAGCATTTGAAGACAGGAGTTGCAACTCTTCATACACAAATGCAGCTCCGTGGCAAAGCTATCCTCCAGCCAGGAGGTCTTTATCATTTTGAGTTTATAAAAGGATGTAATGTACAGGACTGCTATCTCATTTTGAGTCAACCCTTTTGTAAGCCGTTCGGCATATTAGCCGACTCGTTCAAGAGTTTGTAATAGATGTTCATTATCAATAAAGAGAACTTTTCTATGTTTCAAATCTGTGTTTCAATTTATCTGCGTACTCTGAATATGTGCTTGCTATGCAAATCATTAAAGCCTTGTGCGGGCGCAACCCCAGGCCCGCACGGCGGTCACGATTCGGGGGACGTCTCAAGTGATTCTACGGAATTGGGTCGTGACATAGTGGTATCAGAGCACAGATTCAAAGTTCCTTAGACTTCGTGCTGGAAAAGTTCCTTTAACGATCAAATTCCTGTGCGAACTCTTGAACTCGCTAGGCCAAAATGAGATACGTTCATGCAATAAGTCCATATTACATTATGATCCTAATGTAATTTACCTTCTTTTGAAAGAATGGCTCCAGCGTAATCTATAGCGCAAACTCCGGACGAAACGCAAGGCCAAGAAAGTAGTTCGGATACTTCGGGAAGTTCAAAGAGCCAGCGAGCCGTGCCAAGCATCGATCCCGTCCAACGAATGTTGCAGATGTTGGAGGCAAACCAACAAAGGGACGAGGCTCGCTATGAACGGGCCGAGAAGCGGGCGAAAGAGAGTCAGCTCAATTTTCAAGACAATATAGAAGCACGATTCTCAGTCCAACAGAAGCAGGTAGATACCCTGCAGCAGATCGTTCAGACTTTGGCATCCAACCAGTCCGCGGCAACGCCAGCGACTCCGGTGGAACAGCCCGTGCTTGAAGTAGAGACGCCACAAATTCCAAGGACGAGGGACGTGACTGCCTTCGACTTTGGCCACTTCAAGAAAGTCTGCAACACCCCATTCAACGGGACTGAGGACCCAGTCGTAGCTCTAGATTGGTTGGCCGAACTTGAAGATCACTTCGCTCTGCTAGAGGTCCCCGAAGATAAGCGCGTCTCCTGCGCGCAACTACAGCTTCGCCTCAACGCACACGATTGGTGGGACGTGCATCGACGATCTCTCCAATTTGATCACGGAGAGGAGGCGATCTCGTGGACGACTTTTTTTGCCGCGTTCGAAGAGGAGTTTGTACCCCCTCCAGTACAACGTCAAATGGAAAACGAGTTCGTGCAGCTGCGGCAAGGCAGCATGACAGTTAAGGAGTACTCCGCCGAATTCAACCGACTCTCCAAATTCGCTAGGGCCTATTTACCTGATGCAGCGAGTCGAGCTAGAAGGTTTGAAGGTGGACTACGCCCTGCCATCCATTCGCACGTAGCCGTTCCTCAGTATCGTACGATGCGTGAAGTCATGAATCACGCCCTATCTCTCGAACCACTCTATTCTCACGTTCCTGCCGGCGCTGTGCATACCTACACTCACAAACGCCAAAGCAACGACAGAGAAAACAACGCTGCAAAGCGTCCGAATAATGGTGGCAAGCATGGAGAAAAGTTAGACAAAGTATGCCATTTCTGTAGGCGGCCTGGGCACGCAATAGATAAGTGCCGCCTGAAACTTGGGTTATGTTTAGTTTGCGGTGAAGCAAACCATACCGTTCGTGACTGTCCACTGAGCCGCCTTAACCGTCGTCCTGAACGAAATGCTCCCTAACGGTAGGTCTTATTCTTAAGTTTCGGGACAAAACTTCCAATTAGTTGGGTAGGATGTAGCGCCCCGTTCTCCCGGTGCGGAGAGCACGGCTAAGAAACACAAGACGGTATCGTTCGATCGGGATAGATTGAATTAAGAACTCGTCCTCGTTATGGATTTGTTTCTTCGGAATCGATTCCCATATTCAGTAGACTGCGCCCCAAGGATCGGCTTAGCGGCAGAGTCAGGAGGGACCTCTCCGCTGCTATCTTTTATTGCCTCGGTTTTCGATGTCGCTTGTTGCTTTCGTGCTTTGAGTTGGTTTTGGGATTCGCTTGTTTTCCTTGAACGGTTTCGATGGTTTTTATTGTTTTCGTTCATTGACTTGCACTTCTATTCCGAGATTGGAAAGAGAGGAAGAAGTATTAATCGAGCTGTTCGTGTGCAGGTGAACGAGCAGTAGGCGGCTTGCGAGCAGAGTCGTGAAGCGCCTCTTTCCTTCTTCTTTCCAAAAATCTAAGTGAGTGGCTACCAACCCGATTAGCTAGCCCTGCTTCCAAGCTTCACTCCTTCGCCCCGATCAAACGATACCAAGTAATAATAAAAGAAACTAAGATAAAAGAGAATAGACTTGGTTCTTATGCTTATCAATTAAATATGTGAACTGTTATCATACTGTATGCTAGTTCGTTCATAACTGTTCTATAAATCGTGCTAAGTATGGAACACCTTGTATGCGCTAAACTGTTCATAGAGGCTATGTTAAATAAATCATGCAATACCGACTGTCCCGTACTACTGTTTGCCTCAACTGCATGAACTGTTAACTTAGCAAACGTACTGTTCGATCACGGACAACTTGTGCACAAGGTAACTGGTTTCTGCGGACGGTCGCTGGGGCACTGGCACCGATCCGGTCCGGACGGAACACTACTGTATAGTCAACTGTACTAGACGGAATGGCTTGTAGCACCCACCGTACTTTTGCTGCAACCTATTCTCGTCTATGACTAGTGTCCTTTATGGCAAACGCCAGTGATCCATTGTATATTTAAACCTGTTGCATACTAACTTGTGTCTTCGTGGCAGGGAAGGCATGGTAAGTATTGTGCAGGTAATTCGGACGGTCAGGTAAAATCCACCTAACGGTGGCATGTTCATTTCAGTAAATTCTATATGCTGCTTACTTGTAAATGAACTAAGACAAGATAGAAACCCACAAAATATGCATGCTTCACTAAACAACGTGTTGATTGGTATAGTCAGGCTAGCTCGCCTTCACCAGCATGTTTCGATATGCTGACCCTCGTTGAAATATGTTCTCCGCACCAAGGCGAACCGAGCGAGGAGCCAAAGTCGTCTACCCGATCCAGTCCAACTGTTGGCGCATCTTCACCGCGCCCCCTAAAGCATTTGAAGACAGGAGCTGCAACTCTTCATACACAAATGCAGCTCCGTGGCAAAGCTATCCTCCAGCCAGGAGGTCTTTATCATTTTGAGTTTATAAAAGGATGTAATGTACAGGACTGCTATCTCATTTTGAGTCAACCCTTTTGTAAGCCGTTCGGCATATTAGCCGACTCGTTCAAGAGTTTGTAATAGATGTTCATTATCAATAAAGAGAACTTTTCTATGTTTCAAATCTGTATTTCAATTTATCTGTGTACTCTGAATATGTGCTTGCTATGCAAATCATTAAAGTCTTGTGCAGGCGCAACCCCAGGCCCGCACGGCGGTCACGATTCGGGGGACGCCTCAAGTGATTCTACGGAATTGGGTCGTGACACTTAAGAGTCTTCGGACTGCTGCTAGCTGGGAACCGGCCCCTACAGCTAACCTGAGTTGATCAACACTTGAAAAACTAAAGATTTTAAGATTGTTTAGCAAAGACCACCTAAACTATTATATTAGACATTGTTATTAAATAAATTTATATTTTTTTAGACTGCAATCATGACTAGTAAGGAGGAATCCTCTACTGCAAAACATGTTAAGTTTGATGGCTCATACTTTAAAAGATGGCAGAGCCAAATAAAATTTTGGCTCACGACCTTAGGACTTATTTCAGCCATTGATGGGTCCACACCCATCACAAATGATTTTGATGATACTGAGTATGACATAGGAGTGTCCACCTCCTCGAAACCAAAAACCCCTAAAGAGATAGACTTCTACTGCTTTCACAGAATTCTAAGCGCATTATCTGAATCCTTGTATGATATATTTTTTGAATACAAGAGCGCTAAAAAACTTTGGAAAGCCTTGGAAGATGAATACGGCTGTGATGATGTCAGAATAGAAAGGTTTAATTCTTCAACCTTTAATAGGTATTTTATGGTAGATAGCAAGCCAATGAATGACCAACTTCATGAATTCCAAAAATACCTTAGGCATATTCAAGCCAAAGGGACATCTTTCTCCAATGAGCATAAAATAGCATGACTAATAGACAAGCTACCTCCCTCTTGGTCAGATATTTCTAAGGAACTTATCCATACACAAGGAGATCTTACCTACAATCAAGTCCTAAAGAAAATTAGAACCGAAGAACAAATTAGATTGAGGTCTAAGCCTAAGACTGAATCTAAAGCTAAGGTAAACCTTGTAGAAGGCCAAGGAAAACCAAAATCTAATTTTTTTATAAATCAAAAAAGAATTTCTTCAAGAAGAAGAAAAACTTTCAGCCTAATCACCAAAACCATAACCACCAAAACCATCATCACCAAAACCAAAAACCTAGAAACTTCAGTCAAACTCAGGATCAAAAGAGATTTTGTTTTGTGTGTGGTAAAACAAATCATATGGCCATCAACTGCTACCATAGGAAGAAGGAAGCTGTCCAGACCTCCTACAAAAGAAAGGGCTCAGTTAGACCAGAAGCGAATATGCTTCACAAAGGTTCTTTGAGTTCTTTCAGGTCTGTAAGCTTTCAACCCCTTATTAACCTCTCTTACCATTCTGATGATTGGTGGTTGGATTCTGGAGCTAATGTTCACGTTTCGTTTGATCGCTCATGTTTTTCAAACTATCAAGAATCAAGTGGTGGAGGTGTGACCCTAGGAGATGGCTCAACGGCACAAATTATTGGAAGAGGAAAAGTTGACCTGAAGATGACATCAGGAAAAATCTTAACACTTCATGATGTTCTTCACGTGCCATCTGTCAGGAGAAACCTAGTTAGTGGATCCCTTCTTGTAGCCTCAGGATACAAAATTATAATGGAGACAAATAAAGTAGTATTTTCTAAGCATGACTCCTTTATAGGAAAATGCTTTGTAAAAGACGGTCTTTTTATTTTAAGCACAATGAATAAAATTTTTGATTGTTCTCTCATTGTCTCTAATATAGAATCTTCAAATGTTTGGTATGGCAGACTAGGTCATGTGAACCTAGGTTCTATTAAAAGAATGATGACTTTAGATCTTATTCCCAAGACTCTAATAGATGACAAACACAAATGTGAGATTTGTGTTCAAGCCAAACACACTAGATTACCATTCAAATCTGTTGAAAGAAATTCTGACCTTCTAGAACTTATCCATAGTGATGTATGTGACTCAAATAGGATTTTGACCAGAGACGGTAAAAAATACTTTGTTACGTTTATAGATGATTATTCAAAGTATTGTTATATCTACCTTCTCAAAACCAAAGATGAAGTTCTAGATAAATTTAAGGTCTACAAATCTGAAGCTGAGAATCAATTAGAAAGGAAGATTAAGATCCTTAGATCTGATCGTGGTGGAGAATATACCTCAAACAAAATAATTAAATTCTGTGAAAAATATGGAATAATTCATGAGGTAACTGCTCCATATTCACCTCAGTCTAACGGAGTTGTTGAACGCAAGAACCGTACTTTGTTAGATATGGTGAATCCCATGCTTCTCAGCTCTGGTGCTCCTGATAACTTGTGGGAAGAAGCCCTTTTAACTGTCTGTTACATTCTTAATAGGATTCCTAGTAAGACAAAAGATAAGACTCCCTATGAGCTGTGAAAAGGTAGAGCTCCTAGGATTAATTACCTTAGAGTTTGGGGATGCCTTGCTAAAGTCAAAATTCCCGAACCTAAAAAGAGAAAGATTGGTCCCAAGACTGTAGACGCTGTTTTCATAGGATATGCCTTAGACAGATATAAAAATAAATTTCTAGTGACTCACTCAGAAGTAAATAAAATCTCTAACAATATCATTATAGAAGCAAGAGATGAAGTTTACTTTAAAAATATATTTCCTTTTAAGGATAGAAGTTCAATCTCTTCCTCCATATCCTCTTCTAGTTCTCATGTCCAAATACCTAGCTCACAATATGAACAAGACTTGGAACCTAGACGGAGTAAAAGGAATATGATTGAAAAAAATTTAGGAGAAGGATTCTTCACTTTTTTGATAGAGGGTGATCCCTCAACTTATGAAGAAGCAATATCGTCTCCTGATGCTCCCTTCTGGAAAGAAGCCATTAACAGTTAATACAACTCCATCATGGAGAATAATACTTGGTTTCTAACATATCTACCTTTAGGCAATAAACCAATCAGTTGTAAGTGGATTTTCAAGAAGAAACTCAGAGCCGATGGTACTATAGAGAAATACAAAGCTAGATTAGTTGCTAAGGATTTTACCTAGAAGAAAAGGTTAGATTATTTTGATACCTACTCTCCTGTAGCTAGGATCACATCCATTAGAACTCTCTTGGTCTTAGCATCCATTCATGATATGCTAATCCATCAAATGGATGTAAAGACAACATTTTTGAATGGAGATCTAGAGGAAGAACTTTATATGGACCAACCTGAAGGTTTCATTGCTAAAGGTCAAGAAAAGAAAGTCTGCAGACTAGTAAAATCCCTCTATGGCTTGAAACAAGCTCCCAAACAATGGCACAATAAATTTGACAAAGTAATTTGTGAATATGGTTTCTTGTCAAATGAGTATGACAAATGTATATACTCTAAAGGTACATATAAAAGCTGTGTCATTTTATGCTTGTATGTAGATGACATCCTCATCCTAGGTTAATCACTGGAATTGATAAATATTACAAAGAACTATTTATCTAGCCAGTTTGATATGAAAGACCTAGGAGAAGCCAACTTAATTTTAGGAATACAAGTGACCAAAGGCAAAGAGGGTTATACTTTATCTTTAGCACATTCAATTAAAAAAATGCTAAAAAGGTTTGAGTTATTTGATAAGAAACCTATCCTTACTCCTTATGACAACAGTATTGTACTAAAAAGAAATAAAGGATCACTTTTGGAACAACATAAATATTCACAGATGATAGGCTCCCTTATTTATATAGCAAACTGGACAAGACCTGATATTGTATTTGCTATTGGGAGACTAAGTAGATATACCAGTAACCCAAATCAGTCACATTGGACTGCCTTGGATAGGGTATTTAGATATCTCAAGGGCACCCTAGATTACAAACTTCATTTTACTAGGCACCATGATATCATAGAAGGTTATTCAGATGCAAACTGGGTAACCGACTCACATGATATAAAATCTACTACTGGATATGTATTTACTCTAGGAGGAGCTGCAATCTCCTAGGACTTTTGTAAGCAAACTATCATAGCTAGGAGTACAATGGACTCCGAAATGATAGCTTTAGATACAACTTGCATAGAAGCTGAATGGCTTAAAAATCTTATTATGCATATACATGTTTCTCTTAGTCCTGTTCCTGCAATTCTATAAATTATGATAATAAATTTGTTATTGAACTACTAAAGCATGATTCTGTGAATATTAAGATGAACAGGTACCTGTAGCTGCGCTTTAAGTCAATAAAAAGCCTATTAGGCAAATATGTGGTTCTTGACTATATAAAGTCAGAAAAGAACCTTGCAGATCACTTGACGAAGGGTTTGTCTAGGACTTTGATCCTAGAATCATCGAGGGGTATGGGGTTAAGCCAATAAGTTAGTCACCAGCAGTGGCAACCCAACCGAGTCTGACTGGAGATCCCAAGAAGCCGGTTCAATGGGTAGAAACAAGCTGAACTTAGGTGACTTTATGGAACACTGACTCGAGATTAAAGTCTCATTAAAATAAAGCCCAAGCGGCTGTACATGTGTACAATGACTCTCCATCCCTATGGGTGACAGTGTTCCTGTGTGATATGGTTAGGATGAGGTTAAACTCTTAATAGGTCCAAGCTGTAATGCTGGGTTGATTCATATCACCAACCATTAAGGACTTACCTATATGAGAGGTCGTGAAGGCCGCGACTATGGGACAGGACGATCCCAGACAACTCTCATGAATGTGAAAAAGTGCGCATGGCCATTTGAAAGCGCTACCCGATAGACCAAGGACCTCTAGCGTACTATGTTTGCTATTTTTCTAAATCTGGTTCAAGAAGTCTGATTCAAGACATAGTCCATCAAGCACTTCTTCAGATTAAGGCAATAGTCACTATGTGAGATTCAAGGCTGTAGTCCATCTCATCTATGCATAGTATTTTTCTGCCCATATGCTCTCTCTCTCTCTCTCTCTCTCTCTCTATTTTCTTCACTCTTATCTTTGTTTCGGAACTTGACCTTTTGGGGGGGGGGGGGGGATTGTTGGCTTTGCTTTAGCAAAAGCTCAAGCTCCTTCTTTTCTTTAGTCCCACATCGGATGGGCCAAACCCTTCTTGTGTACATATATTAGTTTCTCTTCTTTGCTCTCTTAAAGTTGTTGTGTGGGGAACCCCTTGGGCCACACGCGCGAGCCGCCGCCGCCGCCCGGCCCGGCTCTGCTCGGTTCGGTTCGCTTCGGCGCGCGTAACGGGTGCGGGTACGCGCCCACATCTGCGGGCGCCGAATGCCGATTCGATTTTCTCTTCGGGTTCGGGCTGGGACCCTAAAATTCTTTTTGCTCCTCTTCAATTTTTTATTTAATTTTCTGAACGTTGGAAAATTAATTTTGTCCGTTACTAATTGTTTTTGAACCGTTAATAACTTTTGTGTCCAGATTCATTCCTCTGTGACTGTGTAACGGCTGAATTAATAGAAAATTAATTCAGACCGTTACATAGTATATGGATTATTATATATATGAGTGGTTCTCTTTGTGAAGATCATCAGAAAAATTCTTTCCTCCAAACAATTGCTGCCAACATTCTGTCCAATCTTCGTCATTTCAATCGTCTCCAAGCTCTGGGCAGAGCTAAATCCTGGTCGTTCTCTCCGAGTCGTGTGCGACTACGAGATACCGGTAGTGCGGGGGTTTTACTACTAGGAGCTTTGGAAAACGTCTGCACACAGATCCCGAATCAACTCTTAGGGCAGTGCTTCGTGCACGACTTCCCAAGAGGCCGGTAACATCAGTCTATTTTCTTTTTCTTTTTTTATTCACAAAGTTTTCAATAAGAAAACGATAATTGTTCAAACACACTTGGCGTCCCACCCTCTCTCTTAGGGGGCACCAACTCCAGTGGTGTCTCATCCCTCCATTCGCAAATTCGTCAGATTCTTCCTGCTCCTGTCTGCAAATTAGCTAAATTTTCTCGCCCCATGTGAAATCTTCTGATATTTCAAACCAAGTAACCTTTCCTCCAGTAAACCAAACAAGCACCCAGAAATCCTGTACATCAAAGTGTAATTAAAAAGACATGAAAGCTCCTCAATACTAACTCCTGTCTTAATCTCGTTGAAACGAAGGAGTGAGCGTGAGGAAGGCCTGCCATTCTTTCTGTTTGTCTTTTCAGCAAGCGGGCCAAGTAGTGCTGTATTTACTTTTACACCATGTTTTCAGTAAAACTATCGAAGCATATTCCGAGCAAGGTGACCTGTCGTTGTTGCAAAGATATTGTTTAAACTGTCTTCCAATATTCCAAGATATTCTTTACGTGGAAGCTGCCTAATGAGCTCTTCAGCCTTTGGAGTCATTTGCAATCTTTAAATACAAAAAGAACTCCTACCTATACCTATAGCCGAAGTGCCGAAATATTATATATCATGTACAAAGCAAACGGCTCGTTGCTCCTGGGATAAGAGGCAAGAGTCGTTGTCTATGCACAGATCATCCATCTCTAACCCACATTCTATCAAGAATCATTTGACCAGCTATACAAATCTCTTTTAAGTATCATCTCCTCATAAAACTTCAATCGTATTGGCTATTATGGTATTCTTTAGAACATTGTAGCAGATCACTTTTTTTTCTACATTATTACAACTAAGGCCTCTTTTCGGTTCGGTTCACCCAAAGGAAAAGGAAAAGGAAAGGAAAGGAAATCAATTATTTTTCTCTTTCGTTTCCTTTTCCAAGGTCCCGATTCCGCGAACCAAACGTGACCTAAGTCGAATGAACCTCAAAATTTTAAGATGGAAGTCCTTGTGCCAGTTGTAGTTTATGACTACGACTTGTGAATTTGAATCTTGCATTAGACTCATAATAAGGGTCCAAGTGTATATAAGTTTACCACTACAGATTTGAAGGGAGGGTCTCTATTAATTTCACAAACTCAAAGGGGGTATATTGACCCTGACTATAACAAATAAAAAAGATGCACATCAATTTGTGGGCCCTTCTAACGGCTAGCTTCATAACTAATATTTCCAATATCTAATGCAATGTTTAACTAATAGTTCCGATATCTAATGCAATGTTAACTAACTAATAAATTCTCTGCTAATTCACATGATACTTCCTTGGTTTCACTTTCACGTGATCTAGGACATCTAACAGATCTGGTTTAGTCATATTTATATAATAATGCATGAACAGATTGAAGTGTGCATCACAATATTAAATTATTCCATGTTGCTCCTCAAAGCTTATACAATTGCAGAAAAACAAACCAAAATACAAGCAAATACATGGATGGTTGTTTTATTCAATGTTTGATATATTGTTGGTTGTCGCTGCTGCTGTTATTTTGCCTGTACATGATGCAATGATGGCGGTGTATGTAACCAAACTATTCATTTTTTGGCTTCTTATTTGGTGCAATTTGATATACCTTCACCGCCACTTCTTTAACTTTTTGCATTTGAATTCATCACCAACCCTGCCTTCCGTCTGGATATGAGGTGTAGAAGGACTTCAGCATTGAGAAAGATTGAATAAATATTTGACCAATTTATAACAAATGACTAAAAGAGAAGCATGCCCATTGCCCATGTTTTCTAGGAATTGGACACCACTCTAGTCTGTGGCCATCTACATCAAGAAGTCTTTGATTGCACATGCACGACAATATTTATTATGAATCAGAATGTCTATATGATTGTTTAGTTACTTTCTTTCTCTTATCACGGAAAATCAAAATATAATTAGTCAGAATGACAGACAGTAGCTATAAGCTTGCCATTCGAAGGGAAAAAAAATAAAAAAAATCAATCATCGTAGGTTTATTTATTAATTTATCCTCAATTAAGTAATTGCAAGAATGGTAAGACTGAAGGTGATTAGAGAACATCAGAGAAACAATTCCCACTGACCAGATGTGAAAAGGAGTGGAGGTTAGGAAGGAGAGAAACACAAAGCCTCCATGGTGCTCCATAGTGTCAAGCTCTTGGCTAAAGCTACCAAAGAATCAGATGCTTTTCCAATTTCTTTTGCCATCCCCCTTTTTGACCTTGGCAATGCTGAGAAGTTTCCATTAGTATGTATATCTGCATTATGCCAACACTCCCTTTAATTTATTCCCTTAATAACTTATTACAAGATATAATATGCAACCAGCCAAACTATAACATGTTTTGGAATTTTGATTTGTAATAATTATATTTAGAACCACATCTAACCCGCCTAAAATCAGTGGTAAATGATCATGGTAAGATATTTAATTTTCACAGAGGGGAAGATGATAAGTATCAAGGATGAGAGACTAAGGAGAGACTTTACTTTGCTTTGGCACTCTTCCTTGCAACAAACATTTGTGGCGGGTTCTTTGCTAATTGCTATTAAGTTTCTCGACTACTAGTCTTTGTACAACTTACCTCTTCTAGATAACAACCTGCGCTTATTTATAAGCTATTAAGCTATTGATTATTCAACACACTGATTTTTAAGTTGATTTGGAAAAACATTCATGCTTTTAGCTCTTACCCTATTAAGTAATTGACTTAGTCTTTCTCTGATTTGTAATTATCTCTAACCATGATTGTAGGGATTCAGTTGTGACCTCATGAGTTAGTTTATTTGTACTTATCTCTAACCATGATTGTAGGGATTCAGTTGTAACCTCATGAGTTAGTTTTGATGTAAACTCTGCTATATAAAGGCTCACGCATCAAAATAATAAATGGAACATTTTTCCCATATTTATCTTTTCTTTACATGGTATCAGAATAGCCTAAACCGATCCTACGCTATGTCTTCCGAAAACAACCAGATTACTCCTTCCGCTACTCAAATCTTGTTCACTGTTTCTAGTGGCACCGCGGCCAACCTTCAATTCCCGGCGCTAGCAGTCCGTCTCGATCGCTCCAATTACTCTCTATGGCGCGACACTATTCGCTCGGTTCTTGAGGCTTATGAGCTTGAGGGATTTCTTGTCGCTGGTGGTGCTCCTCCGCCGACTGTTTCATCGGCCGCAGATTCATCAACCACCACCAGCCCGAATCCTGACTTTGTTGCTTGGAAGCGCAAGGACCGACTGGTCCAAATCTCAGTGCCTCTTTTCTTACTGCAAACCCGGTCTTTCACCAACGGTCCAAGCACATCAAAATCGACTATCACCTTGTCCGGGAACAAGATAGCGGACATTTTTACCAAAGCTGTTGGCTCCTCACGGTTTCAAAACTTACGGTCCAAGCTTCACGTTCGTACTCGATCGTGAGCTTGCGGGAGGGTATTAAGTTATTGACTTAGTCTTTCTCTGATTTATAATTATCTCTAAGTTGTAACCTCATGAGTTAGTTTATTTGTACTTATCTCTAACTATGATTGTAGGGATTCAGTTGTAACCTCATGAGTTAGTTTTGATGTAAACTCTGCTATATAAAGGCTCACACATCAAAATAATAAATGGAACCTTTTTCCATATTTATCATTTCCTTACATACCCTGTTTCTAAAGGTTGTTTGTCCCGTGTAAGAAACATTCAAGTTTGATTTTATTTAGGGGTTGTTTGGTTGCCTGTAAATGGAAATCACTTGCAAAAAAAGCCGTTGTAATTGTTTTTGTCACTTTGGTTGCAACAATAGCCAAGGAGTTTGGGTATTTATTGCAACTTTTGTTTTGTTGCAGTAGATGTCACTATTTACAGCAAAACAAACATTGGAATTAATGTAAATGCTGCAACACCATTCACAGAAGCAACACTTACAACCAACCAATCAGTGCTTTGTTAGAGTTAATCCTGTTGAGGAGGTTGAAGCGGTTGTTATTTGAATTTCAATAAATTTTTAGTCTTTAGGAATTTTGTTATTTGTTCTATGCCGTTAATTTGTTTTGATTTGTTAGTTAGAATATGGTTAGAGGGTGCTACTTTTATGCATTCTGTTTGAGTTGTAAATAGCTATTTAAAGGCAAAGTTGAGGTTGAACATAATACAAATTATTCATTCCAAGAATCAAATACTCCTCTCATCTTATATTTGGTAGCAGAGCTATGGCAACCAACGACGAGAAAAATCCCACGACGCCGACATCTATGAAGGAGACCTCATTCACCTTCAAGTAACCCATGCTGACACGGACCAACTACGCGGATTGGGCTCTCTTAATGAGGGTCAACATGCAGGCGCAAGGCCTGTGGGAGGTGATCGAACCCGAAAAAGCCGACTACTACTACGACAGGATGGCCCTGTCTGTCATACTCCGTGCCGTACCGCCAGAGATGCTGCTGACACTGGCAGTGAAAGACACTGCCAAGGAAGCATGGGACGCTGTGAAGATGATGCGGATGGGGGTCGAGCGCATGCGCTAGGCCAAGGCGCAGAAATTGTGCGCTGACTTCGAATCAATGAAATTCAAGGACGGCGAGTCCGTCGAGGACTTCACGATGCGGCTTACGGGACTCGTCAGGGACCTGCAACTACTCGACGACGAAATGGACGACGAGAAGGTAGTTAAAAAATTCTTTCGAGTCGTTCCATCCAAGTACACGCAAGTCGCCATCGCCATTGAGACTTTAGTGGATCTCAAGACGCTGTCAATTGAAGAGCTTACCGGTCGTCTTTTAGCCGTCGAGGAGCGGTACGATCTTGGCAGCAACTTCGGCGACACAAGTAGCCGCCTTCTCCTCTCCGAAGAGGAGTGGCTCGCTCGCACGAAACAGAGGAAGGAAGGCGAGGCCTACTCCAATGGTGGCAAAAGTTATGGTCGAGGGCGCGACAAGCTAAGAGGTCGTATCCGCGGTAACACAAACTATGACAACGACAACGCGTCCGGTAGCACGCATGACAAGAAGGGTAAGTGCCACAATTATGGCATCTACGGCCACTGGGCAAAGGACTACCGCAAGCTGAAGCGCGATGAGCACGCTAATCTGACGCAAGTCGACGACGATGAGCCTGCACTGCTGATGGCGCCGGAGTACACGCTCGCCGAGACTACCGTGGGCACGACCAACAACGTCGTACTCGACGAGGTGCACACTCAGGTGCATCTGGGCCGTGAGGACGACCACCACGGCGAAGCATGGTACCTCGACACTGGCGCCAGCAACCACATGACGGGTTACAAGGAGGTCTTCGCCGAGCTGGACATTGGAGTCACGGGCTCAATCAAGTTTGGGGACGGATCTGTCGTCGACATCCGAGGGCGTGGCCTGGTGATATTTACGTGCCAGAACGGCAAGCACCGCGCCCTCATCAGCGTCTACTTCATCCTGAAGCTAAGAAGCAATATCATTAGCCTTGGGCAGCTCGATGAGAACGGCTGCCAAGTCGTGATCGAAGGCAGCGTGCTCTCAATTCGAGACCGTCAATAATGCCTCCTCGCCAAGGTAAAACGTGCCCAAAATTGACTGTACATTCTATCTCTTGATATTGTACAACCAGTGTGTTTAGCAGCACGACTCAATGACGATGCATGGCGGTGGCATGCACGGTTCGGCCACCTCAACTTTGAAGCAGTCAGGAAGTTAGCTCGCCGCAACATGGTGCACGGGCTACCACAGATTGAACACGTCAATTAAATTTGCGATAGTTGCCTTGCCATGAAGCAGCGTCGTATGCCATTTCCGCAGGAGACCAAGTACCGTGCCGACAACCTGCTAGATCTCGTTCACGGTGATATCTGCAGGCTGATCACACCAGTGACACCCGGTGGTAAGTACTACTTCTTGGTCCTCGTCGACGATTTCAGCCGCTACATATGGTTGACGCTACTGGGTTAGAAGGATGAAGCGCCGACATCCATCAAACACTTTCAAGCCCACGTTGAGGTGGAGACAGGACACAAACTGCGCATGCTACGTACTGATCGTGGGGGCGAGTTCATATCCGTCGCATTTGGCGAGTATTGCGCGGGCCTCGGCATCAAACGATAACTCACAGCACCGTACTCACCACAACAGAACGGCGTCGTCGAGCGCCGGAACCAGACGGTCATCGCGACGGCGCGTAGTCTTCTGAAGGCAAAAGATATGCCCGAAAAGTTCTGGGTCGAGGCGCTCACGACAGCTGTCTACATCCTCAATCGCTCGCCGACACGGAGCATCGACTGCTAGACGCTATACGAGACATGGCACAGACACAAGCCAAGCATGCACTTCCTCCGCACCTTCGGCTGTGTCACACACATCAAGGTGGTCAAGCCGAACTTACAGAAGCTAGAAGATCGCAGCAAGCACATGGTCTTCATCGGCTACAAGCCCGGCACCAAGGCGTACCGGGTATACAACCCCGCTGGCAAGCGCGTGCACGTCACACGTGACGTTGTCTTCGACGAGGAAGCCAAGTGGGACTGGGGCGTGCAAGACAACGTAGGTGAGACATTTACTGTTGAGTATACTATACCACATGTTGAACACGCAGGCACGCCGGTGCATGGGGGTGGCGATCCATTAACACCAGTGGCACCCAGTCCAGGGACGTTGACGCCGGCATCCGGGGCAGAAATATCCGACTCGGTGGTATAACGTGGAGTAGAATTTGTCTCGCCACCCACCAACGCCTCGGCTATGCTCGACACCGATAGCGACGGGCCGCGCAGGTACATGACCTTGGCGAGCTTGCTTGACACGACCACCGTCCGTGAGCTCGATGTCAACGAGCTGCTCCTCATGGTTAACGAGGAACCTGCCACTTTATTTGAAGCCGAGAAACACCGATGTTGGCGCCAAGCGATGCTCGAGGAGATGAGATCCATTGAGGAGAACCGTACATGGCACCTGGTAGACCTCCCACCCGGCCACCGTCCAATCGGTTTGAGGTGGGTCTACAAGCTCAAGAAGGACGAGCACGGCAGCGTCCTCAAGCATAAGGCGCGACTTGTGGCAAAAGGCTGTGTGCAAAGACAAGGAGTGGACTTCGAGGAAGTGTTCGCGCCGGTTGCTCTCCTCGAGTTCGTCCGTTTGTTGATCGCACTCGCCACGCATGAGGGGTGGGCGGTGCACCACATAGACGTGAGGACGGCGTTGTAAACCCTCTCACCCAAAATAGGTATTTTGTGTGTATTTTATATTATTATATTTATTATAGATGTTGAATTTCTTTAGAGTATTCTCTTAGTTAATTAGAAAATAAATTTCTTGATATATTTACTTATATAAATATTTAATAAGAATTAATTTAGATTATTTTAGATTTTGGAGATTTTCTAGAATTTTTGGTAATTAAAACTTAGGAAACATAAATTTTTAGGACTTCCATGATTTACTATGAGACCATACTTGAATGTTGTTACTACCAAATATTTATTTTAGAGTTAAAATATTTAAATATATTTTTTTGTAATTTATTTAGAATTTTAAGTAATTATTGGATTTTTGAAATTATTGAGGATTTATTTGTATATATAAAGTCTTAATATTAGATAGATGCTAATTTAGTGTTAATAGATATTAATAAGATTATATATAAATTATTTGTATTATATTTAATTCTATTTAAGATTATAAATTATTGAGATAAACTCAAACTCTATTTTAAATTAATTCAAATTCTGAGCCTACTAGGAAAATAACTTCATGCATATCCTATCATTATTTAAACTGATCCTAATCATATCCAAATTAGCCAATCCTAGTCTTATTCAATTAAACAATCTTTACCATTATAAATACCTATTAGGCTTATGAAATAAACTCATCTTTCATATTTTTTATCCCCAAACTCCTCTCTTTTTCGTCCAAAAATACTCAAAATTCGTCATAAATTCAGCCTCATTTTCTAGTAGTTATGACGACTTAAAAAGACGATATCTCCTAGCTCCGGACTTCAAACGCGCTCCATTTTTTTTTGTTAGAATTATATCAAGGTTAGTTTTTTGAATATATAAATTATTTCAGTAATTTCAGAACTTATTTTTCCAGAATATTCCGAAAGTGCCAGCTGTCCGAAATCAGATGCGTTTTCGTATTTTCGAGATTTTGGGAGATCTCGAACTCATAATTATGAACCGTTTGAAGTTTCGTAAATCTAACATGATGAAATTCCAGAAAAGTATTTTTCCAAAATTTAAAATATAATTTTATTCTACTGTTAAATTTGTGCAACGTAGACGTAAATAGGAAACCACCGAAAACTGTCATCTGTTCGCCCTTGTGGCCATAACTCTTTACCGACTTATGATTTTATGAAACTGTCAATTCCAGCGTTCATGTAGCATTAAAATCTATAGGATTTTACACACAAATCTAGGATTTGAGTTGGTTGACTTTTTGGTCAATGGATTGCCTCGATTTGCGTACCATGGATCACAAATCCTTAAAGTTAACTTTTTTTGGACCAAAATTAGGGTTTACCAATAAAATCAGATTATAATAAGATTAAAATACTATTTTAGGTTATTTATTCAAAATTAAAAATTAATTAAAATGGAGGAACCTATTCACCCACTTTTGTAACATAACTTTTTAATTTATGTGACGGGTAGATCGGACGACGCCTTGAGTTGTGACTTTATCCTTTTTCAGAGCAGGCAAGTATACCTTACCATTGTACTGTTATTCATATTCCATATGTTGCATGCATCTTTATTTTCTCTCTTTAGCTCATATATTTTAACTGTTATATAAAATGCAGTGACGGTGTCGTCGCGATATATTTTTATTTATGTATTTGCATTGACCTTGTTTATGAGACTACCCCATTATCATGTAGCATCATTAGGTTCATTGGCCTTGACACAGTTGTTACACGAGTGTGAGTCTCATATAGATCATGGACTGCGTGACAGGTCTGGCCTCCTGTACGTATGGGCCGTGCGTTAGGGATAACTGTTGTTAGAAACTTTGTATGCTAGAAGACTTAGCAGTTATTAGAGGTCTATGGACATAGCTTATTGTAGTACGGTGGTCCCATCCTTGTCCTTTTTTTGTTGTAGGATTGGGCTAGGGTACTAAGAATAGGCTATGGACCAAAATTGTGTCATGGATGTGACATGCTTAGAGCATGGGGTGGGGAGAACAACAAGTACCACATTTGATCTCCTTTGCACTTTTCTCCTGTGCGCCCGGATTCTCCGCCGGAGATACGGGTGGTGATGACCACTATATATTATATTATTATCAGGCGAGCCTCTGGCGTTCGAAAGACGACGTGCCTTTGTAGGCCCCTGGATCTCCAATAGAGAACCATGTCAAATCACAGTTTTCAGCCAGATAGCTCACTTGTGGGGAAAGTTGTTCTTAACTGCATTCACTTAGATAGTTAGGCGATCCCATTGGATATTTATTTTATTACTTTATTGGCATGTGTTTTATGTATCTTGTTACGTCCCTCTGAGGACCTGGCCCCTTCTAGGTGTATCTGTTCTTGAGTGTTCGCAGGAGAGCAGATTCGGATGGTTATTTTAATTTCGAGAAGGTCTTCTCTTTGAGCCATAATTGATAGCTGGTATTCTTATATCGTGTTTGTTGTGGTGTACTTATATTGTATTTGTCCTTATATTCTAGTTGGTAGTAGATTTATTTCCACCCAACTATCATCCTTAGATACTTTGTATTGAGATCTAGATTCATAGATATTGGTTATTTATTTATATTTGATTTTCATGGATGAGATTTAGATTATACCCTGTGACTTGTGATAGATTTATACCACTTGTGGATTGATATTCATATTACAGCGTACGTATGGGTTTGGTTTCCATATATTGGAGTTGCCATATCCATGCGGCTGGCATGCTTACGTGTTCCTAGTCCTAAGTATTTTGGGACTGGGGCGTGACATATTTTTAGTGGTGGCCCATGCAGGTCTAGAGCATATTGTCTTGGTTACGTTATTGTTTCGAACAAGCCTGCACCTAGGAATAGAGTATAGGATATCATGCACAATTGACTATGACTCATTCCTTTTAATTTGTTCTATATAAATAATTGCATCCTGCTTGATTCTTGTGTTTCTCTAATAGTTTCTTGAGTATGGCATTCTCCTAGAATATAGAAATCCTTGTTGTAGATGATAAGTAGGGTAACCTACATATTAAGAATACAACTAGAGTATTGACACATCATTAAATTAGAATACCTAATGAACCCTAGCATCCCTTATCTATAGATTGGTTTATCATTATCCCTTGATGTATTTATGAAGACTTGAGAGTAGTATAAACACTACTAGGATTAGTTTAAAATTTGACCATA
Source organism: Iris macrosiphon (assembly GCA_036927795.1). NCBI lineage: Eukaryota > Viridiplantae > Streptophyta > Magnoliopsida > Asparagales > Iridaceae > Iris > Iris macrosiphon. Next base: position 23,179 of record JAYESA010000389.1, on the reverse strand, counting down.
GTGTTTGATCCTAGTACTGAAAAACCAATAGAAATCCAAGGTTAAATATTAGGACTAACCTAGCTTTTCATGGTGAGATAGTACTAGAGAACTACAACTTTAGCTTCTTGTCTTGATATTAGTAGAACAGTATCTTAGGAAGCCAAGAGGAATGACTAGAACATTTTTCTTGATCATACCTCGAACACAGAGATTAGCAACCACATTCTCTCAAGAAACCATAATATTATCAAGAGTCCCTCAATTTTTAATTTTATATCTTGTTCCTCCAAATCCTTAGCGCTCGCTATTTGTGCGACGACTAATTATGTTTTTCTTTTCTTCATCTTTCAATTTGTGCCACCTAACCCTTATGATTGTAGGCCAAATAAATTCTTTTATGATATGATATATAGTTTCCTAGAATTATAGTTGTAATCTGGAATTTTGAAATTATGTGCTTAGTGGCAAGAATTTGATAGTTGAGCTGTTCATTTAGATTATAATTTTATAGTTATACCTTAGTTTTGAATCACGTAATTGAACCCATATCTCTATATAAGTTATATCCTCTCTCACTTGAGGGCTAGTAACCTTTCCATTCTTGCTATTGACACTTGTTCTATAAGCCCTATGATTAAGACTTAAGATGACCATTACCAATATAATGCAATAGGATACCCTAATAAGTACCAAGACCTTTTCTCGTAAACCCTAACAGGAGTTTCTACTTTATCCTTAAGACAGTACAGTATTAATTAATTCTTTTAAGTTGGGTAGTATGCCTCATAACCTAGTAACGCATAGTCCTTTTTGACTCATTAATGAAATATAACCGAATGATATTACTGTATGCTAGCATAAGACAATAGTATTTATTCAAACTGTAGAATTTAAAGGCCCATACCCCTATTTGGTCGACTAGCAACTTAGACAAGGAGTTAGCATGACAACTATAGAGATTATAGAGTCTTATCTTCTTCGTGAACTTGAATTATTATGTACCTTCTTTCATCATAATCCAGCGTATTTATATTTACTGTACTACCTTGACTTATGCTGCTATTATAGCCTAGATTTGCAAGCTGATTCTTTATCGAGCTTGTTCATGACATATGTATTAATGGGGGCCCACACTAATACAATTGTCTAATCAGAATCAGTATATTATGGTCTGGACAACCATAGTATGCTTGGTTCGCTCTTCACATGACTACTTTACGTGGATTGAGATACATAGTTGACTAGTAGACAAATATACTTGCCCCTAGACATGTCTGACATATCGTATCGGTTACATAACTGTACTGATACGAGCATGTGAATAGGAATTACCAAAATAGGATTTCAATCCACAACTGCCTTGACGATTCTCTTTTGAATTCTCTATCGCCTTGAACCCCATACTTGTATTCTATTACCTCCCCCTTGAACTCTTTATTATTGTTTTCCGTCTTTCCCTATTTCGGAAAGACGAATCTTGTGCTTGGTATGAGTTGATACACATAGAGTACTAGATATACCCATAGGCCAATCACATTACTAGATGACTATCTTTTATAATTGATTAAGGGCATATCATATGTGATATACTTGGTGTTAAAGTTTTGACGATTGAATAACATGATTAAATAATTTGAGGAATATCTTTCTTAAACGTATAGCCTTATGTGATAGATAGGTAAATTCTAAGTTGGATAGAAGTTGCATTGTCAACTTGAGAGAAATTTCTTTTAGATTGTGATCAAGTAAGATTAGATTGGGAGATTCAAGTCATTTTAATTTTAAAAAATTTTAAAAGAAGGATTAAGATAATGAGGATTTAACGAATTTTAAAATCTTGATATTGCGGACCAAATATTTATACTTTGAGCACATGATTTAAATTTTGAATATTGAAGGTTGAATCATCGATTTAAATTTTGAGGATAAATATAGAACTTTAGACTTGAACAATTGGTGAATTAGATTTAAATTTTATAATTTGATAATTTGAATTAAAAGTTCAATTTTGATTGTTGGGTCACCTATTTGAAATATTGAGGATGTAAATTGAGTTTAGATATTTAAAGAGTACAAAATTCTTAAGTTGAGAATAGGAATAAGATTTGATTAGAATTATTTATTGTTCAAAGTCTAGAGGAGATTATGATAGTTGGAAATTGTGATATAAATTTTGATGTGGGATGTCATATAGATTTAAGTTAGATTTAGATTTTGATTATTTAAAAATCGAGAAGAGATTACGACATGTTGAATTTTGATTTAAACAGTGGTTATTTTAATTTTGAAGTGATTGCGATAGATTTGAATATATTTCGTTATTTAAATTTTTGGAAGAGATTGCGATTGACTTGTCTTATGTACGAATGTGAATGATTTATTAAACCATGCCTTATTTTTAATTTTGAGGACGAAATTCTTTTAAGTTGAGTAGATTGTAAACCCTCTCACCCAAAATAGGTATTTTGTGTGTATTTTATATTATTATATTTATTATAGATGTTGAATTTCTTTAGAGTATTCTCTTAGTTAATTAGAAAATAAATTTTTTGATATATTTACTTATATAAATATTTATTTAGAATTAATTTAGATTATTTTAGATTTTGGAGATTTTCTAGAATTTTTGGTAATTAAAACTTAGGAAACATAAATTTTTAGGACTTCCATGATTTACTATGAGACCATACTTGAATGTTGTTACTACCAAACATTTATTTTAGAGTTAAAATATTTAAATATATTTTTTTGTAATTTATTTAGAATTTTAAGTAATTATTGGATTTTTGGAATTATTGAGGATTTATTTGGATATATAAAGTCTTAATATTAGATAGATGCTAATTTAGTGTTAATAGATATTAATAAGATTATATATAAATTATTTGTATTATATTTAATTCTATTTAAGATTATAAATTATTGAGATAAACTCAAACTCTATTTTAAATTAATTCAAATCCTGAGCCTACTAGGAAAACAACTTCATGCATATCCTATCATTATTTAAACTGATCCTAATCATATCCAAATTAGCCAATCCTAGTCTTATTCAATTAAACAATCTTCACCATTATAAATACCTATTAGACTTATGGAATAAACTCATCTTTCATATTTTTTATCCCCAAACTCCTTTCTTTTTCGTCCAAAAATAGTCAAAATTCGTCATAAATTCAGCCTCATTTTCTAGTAGTTATGACGACTTAAAAAGACGATATCTCCTAGCTCCGGACTCCAAACGCGCTCCAGTTTTTTTTTTTAGAATCATATCAAGGTTAGATTTCTGAATATATAAATTATTTCAGTAATTTCAGAACTTATTTTTTCAGAATATTCGGAAAGTGCCAGCTGTCCGAAATCAGACGCATTTTCGTATTTTTGAGATTTTGGGAGATCCCGAACTCGTAATTATGAACCGTTTGAAGTTTCAGAAATCTAACATGATGAACTTCCAGAAAATTATTTTTCTAGAATTTAAAATATAATTTTATTCTACTGTAAAATTTGTGCAACGTAGACGTAAATAGGAAACCACCGAAAACTATCATCTGTTCGCCCTTGTGGCCATAACTCTTTACCGACTTATGATTTTATGAAACTGTCGATTCCATCATTCATGTAGCGTTAAAATCTATAGGATTCCACATACAAATCTAGGATTTGAGTTGGTTGACTTTTTGGTCAATGGATTGCCTCGATTTGCGTACCATGGATCACAAATCCGTAAAGTTGACTTTCTTTGGACCAAAATTAGGATTTAACAATAAAATCAAATTATAATAAGATTAAAATACTATTTTAGGTTATTTATTCAGAATTAAAAATTAATTAAAATGGAGGAACCTATTCACCCACTTTTGTAACCTAACTTGTTTAATTTATGTGACGGGTAGATCGGACGATGCCTTGAGTTGTGACTTCATCCTTTTTCAGAGCAGGCAAGTATACCTTACCATTGTACTGTTATTCATATTCCATATGTTGTATGCATCTTTATTTTTTGTCTTTAGCTCATATATTTTAACTGTTATATAAAATGCAGTGACGGTGTCGTCGCGATATATTTTTATTTATGTATTTGCATTGACCATGTTTATGAGACTACCCCATTATCATGTAGCATTATTAGATTCATTGGCATTGACATAGTTGTTACACGAGTGTGAATCTCATATAGATCACGAACTGCGTGACAGGTCTGGCCTCCTGTACGTATGGGCCATGCGTTAGGGATAACTGTTGTTAGAAACTTTGTATGCTAGAAGACTTAGCAGTTATTAGAGGTCTATGGATATAGCCTATTGTAGTACGGTGGTCCCATCCTTGTCCTTGTTTTGTTGCAGGATTGGGCTAGGGTACTAAGAATAGGCTATGGACCAAAATTGTGTCATGGATGTGACATGCTTAGAGCATGGGGTGGGGAGAACAACAAGTACCGCATTTGAGCTCCTTTACACTTTTCTCCTGTCCGCCCGGATTCTCCGTCGGAGATACGGGTGGTGATGACCACTATATATTATATTATTATCAGGCGGGCCTCTGGCGTTCGAAAGACGACGTGCCTTTGTAGGCCCCTGGATCTCCAATAGAGAACCATGCCAAATTCCAGTTTTCAGCCAGATACACTTGTGGGGAAAGTTGTTCTTAACTGTATTCACTTAGATGGTTAGGCGACCCCATTGGATATTTCTTTCAGTACTTTATTGACATGTGTTTTATGTATCTTGTTACGTCCATCTGAGGACCTGGCCCCTTCTAGGTGTATCTGTTCTTGAGTGTTCGCAGGAGCGCAGATTCGGATGGTTATTTTAATTTCGAGGAGGTCTTCTCTTCGAGCCGTGATTGATAGCTGGTATTCTTATATCGTATTTGTTGTGGTGTACTTATATTGTATTTGTCCTTATATTCTAGTTGGTAGTGGATTTGTTTCCACCCAACTATCATCCTTAGATACTTTGTATTGAGATCTAGATTTATAGATATTGGTTATTTATTTATATTTGATTTTCGTGGATGAGATTTAGATTATACCCTGTGACTTGTGATAGATTTATACCACTTGTGGATTGATATTCATATTACAGCGTACGTATGGGTTTGGTTTTCATATATTGGAGTTGCCATATCCATGCGGCTGGCATGCTTACGTGTTCCTAGTCCTAAGTATTTTGGGACTGGGGCATGACAGGCGTTCCTCAACGGCGACCTCAAGGAGGAGGTGTATGTCGCCCAACCCCCCGACTTTGTTATCGAAGGACAGGAGCACAAAGTGTTGAAACTTGACAAGGCACTATACGGGCTGCGACAAGCACCGAGGGCTTGGAACACCAAGCTTGACAGTTGCCAACTGTCACTTGGTTTCCACCGGAGTGCACAGGAGCTCGCTGTATATACACGCGACAAAGGTCCAGCTCGCCTACTTGTGGGTGTGTACGTCGACGATCTCATCATCACCGGAATGGACCCACAAGATATTGCCAAGTTCAAGGAGGAGATAAATGCCTTGTTCAAAATGAGTGACTTGGGATTGCTCACTTTCTACCTCGACATCAAGGTGCAGCAGTCCAATGGCTTCATCACCCTCAGTCAGGAGGCATATGCGCTCAAAATCTTGGAGAAGAGTGGCATGGTGGATTGCAACCCGTGCCACGTCCCTATGGAATCGAGGTTCAAGCTAATCAAGGTGAGCTCAGCTCCTTCGACTGACGCCACATCCTACAGGAGCATCATCGGGAGCCTCCGGTACTTGGTGCACACGCGCCCAGACATCTCGTACTCGGTGGGCTATGTGAGTCGGTTCATAGAGAACCCGACCACCGAACACCTTGCTGCCGTCAAGCGCATCCTTTGCTACATCACCGACACACGTCACTTTGGTTGTCTCTACACAAAGAAGGTGGAGGAACCACGACTGATCGGCTACAACGAAAGTGACATGGCAGGTGACATTGACACCCGCAAGAGCACCACTGTCGTGCTATTTTTTCTCGGCCATAGTCTCATTAGCTGGCAATCTCAGAAGCAGAAGGTCGTGGCATTGTCATCCTGCGAGGCTGAGTACATTGTCGTGACAACGGTGGCATGCCAAGGCATTTGACTTGCAAAACTCCTTGGTGACTTAAATAACAAGGAGGCCGGCAGCGTCATGCTCAAGGTAGACAACAAGTCTGCCATCTCCCTCAGCAAGAATCCCGTCTTCCATAACCGAAGCAAACATATTGATACAAGGTATCATTTCATTCGGAATTGTGTCGAGAGAGGGAAGGTTGAGGTCGAGTACATCAACACTGAAGAGCAGCTCACAAACATTCTTACCAAGGCGCTCGGGCAAGTCAAGTTCATTGAGATGAGACAGAAGCTCGGCATCAGAGAGGTGAATCTCATGCAACAGGCTTAGGGGGTGATTTGTTAGAGTTAATCATGTTGAGGAGGTTGAAGCGGTTGTTATTTGGATTTCAATAAATCCATAGTCTTTAGGAATTTTGTTATTTGTTCTATGCCGTTAATTTGTTTTGATTTGTTAGTTAGAATATGGGTAGAGGGTGCTACTTTTATGCATTCTGTTAGAGTTGTAAATGACTATTTAAAGGCCAAGTTGAGGTTGAATATAATACAAATTATTCATTCCAAGAATCAAATACTCCTCTCATCTTACACGCTTTAGTGGAAAGTAAGATAAAACTACCCAATTAGTTGAGAAGATGAACTCGAATGTTGTTCAAACTGAGTTAAGATTTTGAAACTTAACAAGTCAGAATTATACCTTATTTAACAAGTTCATTTCTAGTTCAAATGAGTTAGATTTGCCTTACTTAACAAATTACCGCCTTGGATTTCAAATAATAGACTTAGAGGATGCTATATCCACACCATATATGGATTATCAAGGAGTCACAGTGCAAGGGAAACACTTCATTCGGAAAGTTGTGGACAAGTCCTCCTATGAGCTATTTGGAAAAAAAAAAAGAGTTTCTTGATACTAAGTTTCGAGTTAAATGGAGAAGTTGGATTGAATGCTGGTTACTCAGCTAAATAGAGAGTGGTATAAAGGGTAAGGAAATCACCTTGTCGCGTGGATGTACTACACATAATGTTGGCAGGGCCTGTCCGGAGGGTTGGATTGTCTTAGCCGGAGCTAATTTTGGTTGCTCTTCTTCCTTGTTGAAAAGATATAGGTTTAAGTTAGATTTGGACTGGACCGGTCCTAAGAAAATAAAATGGCCTTAAGGGTTGTCCTATGGGGAGGGGTTGCCCAAATCCAAAGTCTTGTCAGACTTACCCTTGGGCTGGCCCTGAATGTTGGAAAAGGATAAAGGAGGCTTTACTTGATAGATTAGAGAATATTGATAAGTCTCCAATATCTGGTGACCTTCACTATTTGGATGATACACAACTTTACAGAATAAACGACCGATACAAATGGGAGATATCAAGTGGGTGTTATATGCCTTTTGAGTTCTTGTCAGGTAAAAAACTGACTACAACAAAATCAGAGTGATAAACATTGGGGCTGAAAATAATTTCACTCGAATGGAAGCTACCATTTTTAACTGCAAAATTGATAGTTTACCAAGGTGGGCACTGAAAAGATCTGACTGGCGAGCTACAATTCAGAGAATTTCAAGGAGGTTACAGGCTTGGGAGGGGAGAGAAAGGTCATTTCATTACGAGGGAGATTTGACTCTCATTAACTATGTCATTTCGGCTAGTCACGTTATACTTTCTTGCTTATTATGAGATGCCAAATTGGGTGGTGAAATAAATTGATAGAATGCGTATATCATGTTGGTGTTGTTTACTTTAGACTAAGTAAAAATAGTTTTACATTGGCTATACCATCAAGTGGGTATTTCAATATAATACTTTGTATGAGTTGAGGTGTGTACATGGGATGTGGTGGGGCACATGTGTGCCATGCGGGAGTATTTTATTATGAGAAAAAATAATAAACTTCTCAATGGAAGCATTTAAACTTTTTGTCATGCTCGTGGAATTTATTCAATAGGAGCTAAGCCTAGCGACTCGTACTCGGGCTCAAGGGCGCAAAGTGACGCTTTGTTGGCGCACTTTGCACTTGGCACGTCAGCATTATGCGGACGCTCGGTTATGCGCTGCTACTTACGCGGCTACATGCGCTGCTGCATGAGCGGTTGCTTGCTTGACCGTTGTTATCGATTATATTTGAACGGTTATGGAAAGATATGGTCAGTTATTCATATCCGTTTTTTGTGGGATTTGAATTAATTCGTACCTATCTTTTTTAGATTTGCAATTATTTGGTTCTTATCTTTCCATAACTAATGGGCGGCCTGACTCCTTTATAAATACTCTCTTCGTGTCTCCTTTGAGGACTTACTTCGAAATATAGGAGACGAAGAGAGTTGTTGCTGCCGCCATTAAAGTCCAGAAAGTTCGTGCGGGTCCAAGTAGGAGGTGACAGCGAGCGTTCCATAAGTTCTTCGTGAACTTGCTGGTTCCTGAAAGCATATCGTGTAGGGCGAATCTTGCTTTGTGCAATGATGATCTTAATCATCCCAGCAAGTACAGTTTTTTTTTTCCTCCTCTTCTCTTCTTCTTGTTGTAACTCTGTTCTGTCCGTCTGCAACTGCGATTGCAAGGAAGAACGAGAAGTTTATTTTTCTGATTCTTTTGTTATCTTGTAAGCAAGTTGTAATCAAAATTATATTATAAGTTGTTCGTTGGAATCGAGGTACATCAGTAAGGAAAATTTTGTGTGAACTCCTGATCTCGACTTCAACTTCTAGTTTTACCATCTTTGATTAAGCCCAGAGACTAACAATCTCAAAGCAATATCCGATTAAGATGGAGAACAACGGTGTAAGTCATTTCGACACAAGTTTTAACAAACTTGAGAAGTTTGACGGGGAGAATTACAATATCTGGAAGAGAAATGTCAGCCTTAATCTCTAACTCATAGATGTGGACTACGTGTTGACAGATCCTGAGCCTGTTGTTCCGGAGGGTGATGATGTTACTATTCGGGCGATTGCAAATACAAGAGCTAAGCAGAACAAGTGGAGAAGCGACAACAACCTCTACAAATTATTGATTCTCAACTCCATGGAAGATACTCGGGCGGAGTCATACAACAAGAAGGACCATGCAAAGGTCGTTTGAGAGGCTCTGAAAAATATTACAAGGAGGATGAGAACCACAATAAAACTCATGTGACAAAAAAAGTCTGGAAGATGCAATTTGAGGACTACAAGACGATGTTGCCTTAAGTCAAAAAAAATTTTAAGTTACGTAAAAAACTTGAGGATGATGGCAAGCACTTGGTCGACTCTTTCATCGTGGGAGGTATTGTTGTCAAGCTCATGCCTGGTTGGAGCAAGTTTATCTCAGACGTACACCAAAAGAAGATGGAGGTGAGTCTTGATCAACTACTGCATAATATCCATGTGGAAGATGAGTTGAGGGCTCAAAACAAAGTAGACACACTGTTCAAACAGTTGGCAAATGCCAACTTGGTACATGTTGGTGACTCCAAGGGGAAGTAGAAGGCTTCTCACAAGAAGAAAAATGACTTTAACCATCTGAAGGTGAAGTCGGCATCATTCAAACCAAAGCCTAAGAATGATGGGGCTTGTTTCAATGCGGCAAGAAAGGCCACTTCAGCAGAGACTACAGATACAAGTCCAAACAGAAAGAGCAAGGTGAACCTAACAAGATTGCCATGATTGCGCATGTTGCTACGACTGGCGTCAACACTGACTGGTGGGTGGATATTGGCGCATCCTGCCATGTTTGCTCAAAGAAGGAGTTGTTCACCACCTATAAACCTACATCTGAGAAGGTCATGGTAGCAGACAAGTCACAAGACGAAGAACATAGGATCGGGATAGTGGTACTGAATCTGACTTCAGGGAAGTCGTTGACTCTTCAGGATGTGAAGCACGTACCGGTGATAGCCAAGAACCTGATCTCAAGAAGTCTTCTCTGTAACGCAGGCTTGAGGATGGACATCAATGTTGGGAAGATGGTGATGTCCTATAAAGGGACATACTTCGAAAAGGCTTTCTGTACCGAAGGAATGTTTAAAATTCAACTTGTAACTCCTGCCATTACCATTAATGCAGTCTCTTCTTCTGATTATTCTCTTAAGTTATGGCATAATAGACTAGGACATATTCATTATAAAAGGATAAACGAGATGTCTAGGATTTATCTCCAAATGTGGGGGTAAAAAGGTGGAGAAGTGTGAGGTCTGTGCGCAGATAAAGATCACAAAAAAATCGTTCAAACGGGTAAACCGAGGTACAGATCTTTTGGAGTTGGTGCACTCAGATATCTCTGACTTCAAATAGTTCTTCGCAAAGGCCGGGATAAAGTATTTCATTACTTTCATCAACGACTACTCAAAGTATGCATTCGTCTATCTGCTCAAGTCTAAAGACGAAGCATCCGAGAAGTTTAAGGAGTTCATGGCTGAAGCTGTACGTCAAACTGGACAACAACTCAAGATACTTAGAAGTGATCGAGTCAGAGAGTATAGGTCTATTGAATTCACATCATTCTACAAAGAACATAGAATCTTCAATGAGACAACCGCTCCGTATTCTCCTCAATCAAATGGTGTAGCAGAAAGGAAGAACAGGACTTTGACAGAGATGATGAACTCTATGTTGTTAACTGCAGGTCTTCCAAATTGCTTTTGGGGAGAAGGTGCGCTAACGGCTTCGTTCATTCTGAACAGAGTGTCGTACGCAACTTCCGATGTCACTCCGCATAAACTCTGGTTCAAGGTCAGACCCAACATGAATTGCATTCGAGTGTGGGGGTATCTGGCATATGTTAAGCTTCTGGACTTGAAGATTCAGAAGCTGGGGAGAAGGACTACAAAAGCTATATTCTTAGGATATGCTGAAAAGAGTGATGCTTGGAAGTTCCTTGATATCAAGTCTAACTATATCATTGAATCTCGTGACACAAAATTCTTCGAAGATAAATTTGTAAGGTACAATAACGTTGTTATCGCGGACATCCCAAAGAATAATGTGAGTGCAACGGAGGCTAATGCTTCCAATGAAGATGTGGTCCAAGAAGAAGTTCACATTCTCGAGACAACATTCAAACGAGAACTCGAAGAACCAAAACTAAGTGAGTGAGGAGATAGAAGGACTTCGGAGATGATTTGTTCATCTATCATGTGGAAGCAGATTCGCTTACCTATGATGAGACGATGAAGACCAGAGACGCTGTCTTTTGGAGGAAAGCTATTAATGATGAGTATGACTCAATAACCTCCAAAATTACTTGGGTATTTGTCGATCTACCTAAAGGAGCTAAACCAATCAGATGCAAGTGGATCTTTAAGAAGAAGATGAAGGCCGATGGAACTGTTGACCATCAGGATATTGATTGCTATAAGTGCAATTCATAAGCTAGTTATACATCAGATGGATGTGAAAACAACATTCATGAATAGTGAATTGATCGAAGATATTTACATACAATAACTAGAAGGATTTATCGTCAAGGGTCTTGAAGACAAAGTCTGTAAGTTGGTAAAATGGTTATTCGGTCTGAAGCAAGATCCCAAGATATGGCATAGGAAGTTTGATAAAGTTATAAGATCAAACGGCTACAGGGTCAGTGAGACTGACAAGTATGTTTACACAAAGTTCGCTGATGGGATAGGAGTCATCGTTTGTCCATATATGGATGACATACTGATTCTAGGTACGGATCTAGCATATATCACTGAGACAAAGAAGTTTCTCTCATCTAAGTACAATATGAAGGACTTAGGGGAAGCTGATATTATCCTTGGATAAAGATCATCCGGACGGACACTGGAGTGGCATTATCACAGTCTCATTATATTGAGAAGATGCTCACATGCTATGGATATCAGGATCTTCTAGGGATCGATACTCCGTACAGGTGTGACAAGAAGTTGAAGCCAAATCTGAGGGAAAGTGTCAGGCAACTGGAGTATTCAAACGTCATCGGAAGTTTGATGTATGCAACAACTGCCATAAGGCCTGACATAGCTTTCGTCGTGGGGATGCTGAGTCGGTTCACGAGCAATCCAGGTGTTGAGTACTGAAAAGCTGTAAAGAGAGTGATGAGATATCTCAAGAGGACTCAGAATTATGTACTGCACTACAACGGGTATCCTACAGTAGTAGAAGGCTTCAGTGATGCAAGCTAGTGTTCATAAGTAGAGAGCGAAAGATCCACAAGAGGATACGTTATCTTTATGGGTGAAGCTGCTATATCGTGAAAGCCGAAGAAGTAGACAATGCTCTCTAATTCCACGATAGAATCTGAGTTTTATGCACTGGCGGTTACAGTGGATGAAGCAGAGTAGCTTCGAGAACTCATGTATGATCTTCCAGTAGTTGGTACACAGATTTTGGCAGTATCGATATACTACGACAACCAGACAACTATATGAGCGGCATCAAATGACCTCTTCAATAGTCAGAAGAAGACTGTGCGCTTGAGGCACAGGGCAGTGAATGATATTATCAAGACTTTAAGTCATTGCCGTGATTGATGTTCGGAGCCAGAAGAATCTGGCCGATCCGTTCACCGAAGGTCTTAAGCGCCAGCTGGTCGAGGATACATCAATAAAAATTGGCTTGAAGATATTATGATATTATTTCTTTATAATTATATTATAATATTTTATACTATTAATTCAAAGAGAAATCTACTAGGCATCTAGATTTTGGTTCAAAGAAGGATCATTGACTGAAACAATATCAGGAACGGTGAGTAGTCTTTTGAGACATTGAGGGATTACAGACCCGAAACTACTGTTATCTGCTATTTGTTCTCTAAGTAGAACAAAATCCTGTGGGAGGATGGCTTAGACTCCTTAATGAGCTCTAGGGCATTTGGAATGTCTTACGTGCTTTACAAGAAGCACGGTAACACAACACTATAAATGAGCGGAGGACTCCATGCTATAGTGGGTGATACCACTATGAGGTTCCTCGATAGGGTAATACCTCAGTTTTGTAAGCCATGTCACAGCGGCGTAGCACCGCATATAGGCAGGTGGCTTAATGTTGTAGAATGAAGAGTGGTAGGTAGCACTATAAAGAGGCCGGTGACCTCATGTTATAGTGGTGTGACACCACCAAGAGGTACCTAGAGAGGGTAAAGCCTCGGCTACGTGAGCCATGTCACATCGGCATAACACCGCAAGAAAGCGCAAGACTTCATGCTGGGTAGTTTGGTACAACAAAGAGGCTGGGACCTCATGCTTGAGTGGATAACACTACAATGAGGTGGGACCTCGGCTTTGGGCCATGTCATAGCAGAGTAGCACCGCAAGGAAGCACAAAGCTTCATGCCAAGAATTCTTTAAAAGAACTCACCTAGAGTGTATGGAAAGAGATATAGGCCGTCTCTTGAGGGTAAACTTATAGACGCCCAAGATACATACACCAAAATTGGGCATGCACAAGACCTTTAATGTGCAACCGAAAATACAACTGATGTCATTGTGTGAATGGAATGAATTGCAGCTATGGTATAGAATTCAAGACTTAATCCATTCTTGTATCATACTATTATTTGACTCATGCAAAAAGATTAAAGTTGAAGTGACATCTATCCTAATGCATAATGGAAAGTCACTGTGGGGAACGCTCAACCCATATATTGAGATATGTGTGGGATTATTGGTGTTGTTTCCTTTAGACTAAGTAAAAACATTCCCACATTGGCTTCACCACCAAGTGGGTATCTCAAGATAATACTTTGTATGAGTTGAGGTGTGCATATGGGGTGTGGTATAGCATATGGGTGCCATGTGGGGGTATTTTATTTGGAGAAAAAATGATAAAATCTTCAATAGAAGCATTTATGCTTTTTGTCGTGTTCTTGGAATTTATTCAATAGGAGCTAAGCCCCAAAGGGGCTTAGCAACTCGGACTCGGACTTGGGCTCAAGGGAGCAAAGTGGCGCTTTGTTGGCACACTTTGCACTTAGCATCGACGCATGACACTTGTGCGTATTTGATGCGCTCATGCGCTCGGTTATGCGCGGCCGCATGTACTGCCGCATGCGTTGCTGCTTGTGCGATCATATGCGCTGCTGTATGAGCGGTTGCTTGTGTGGCCACTAATCGGATATATTTGAATGGTTATGGAAAGATATGGTCAGTTATTCAGATCTTTTTTTTATGGGATTTGAATTATTTCGTGCCTATCTTAGTGGGATTTGTAGTTATTTGGTTCCTATCTTTCCGTAACTAATGGGTGGCCCGACTCCTCTATAAATACTTTTTTCGTGCCTCCTTTGGGGACTTACTTCGAAATAGATAAGATAAAAAGGGTTTCTGCTGCCGCCATTAAAGCCAAGGAAGTTCGTACGAGTCCAAGCAGGAGATGACAACGAGCGTTCCAGAAGTTCATCGTTAACTTGCTGGTTCCTGAAAGCATATCGTGTGGGACAGTGGGACAAATCTTGTTTGAGTAACGATGATCTTCATCACCCCAGAAAGTAGAGTTTCTTCTTCTTCTTCTTCTTCTTCATGTTGTAACTCCGTTCTGTCCGTCTACAACTGCGATTGCAAGAAAGAATAAGAAATTTATTTTTTGATTCTTCTGATATGTTGTAAGCAAGTTGTAATCAGGATCATATTATAAGTTGTTCGTTGGAATCGAGGTACATCAGTGAGAGAACTTTTGTGTGAACTCCTGATCTTGACTTCAACTTCTTATTCTACCATCTTTGATTAAGCCCCAAGACTAACATATCATTCCTTTGGAGAGGCACCAATGTAATTGGCAAGGGGTACAACTTGGTGAATTGGGGAGTAGTATGCAAAAAAAGGAGTTTGTGGGACTTAGGGTGATCAATCTCAAAGACATGAACATTGCCATATTGGCTAAATGGTGGAAATTTTGAGGAGCCTATGAAAGGAACGTCATTAAGGTCATGATCAAAGGGAGTTATGGTAGTGGAGAGGAGGTCCGGAGAAGATTTGGTCGGAATTCAACAACTAGGTCGAGAATATCAACAAGCATTAGAAAGATGAAAGAGGTATTCTTTAATAGTACTCATTTTTCTTTGGGTAACTGGAAAAAAATTGTTTCTGGGAAGATACCTGGTGCGGGGATACCCCCCTTAGATACAAATTTCCATTGCTCTACAAAGAGTCCTGGAATATATAGGACCAAATTGTTGTTCAGTGGAGGGGATGTCACTCCCCGGTTCCAAAGATAAGGAACCGAGTCACATGGCAATGGCCAGCAGCGCACTTCGGCGGGCATCCCAATCTAATGGGCCCGTCGGAGTGCACCTAATCTATAAAGTACAATGAATAACCCAACACATAACACATAAATAGTTAATCTAAATCTCATCCACAGGCAACATATATAAGAGCACATAGAGGTAATCATAACAACTAATGTGCAGAAAGGAAATGTCACGAGATAATGTATCATAGTACAAATACTAGAGTAGTCACACGGGAACAAACCCGCTAGTACAAAATACTGGAATAAAAGTAAGCAATGAGATAACTTGGAACGATATCAGATAACTAGATAGTAATACCGTCCCAAGGATAGAGTCACTACCAGAGATCAGGCGAAGTCCTCGGGGATGACCTCGTCCTCGGCAATGGGTCCTGCTATTGGATACGTACCCGGACCGTATCCTCTGGATAATCCTCCTCGCCTAAACCTGGAAGGGAACCAGGTCCTCAGAGGGACATAACAAGGTACAAAAATACAGCATGCCAAGTATAACAGAAAGTACAAGTACAATGACAGGGTAATCTATCATAACCAAACAAGTGAGACACAGTTTAAAGACAATGTTCGACGCATGGGCTGTCCAAAATAAAACTCTAGCTCCGAACACAGAAACACACGGGACGTACCGCAGCTCCGGGCAAAGAGTCACACGGGCGATACAACTACTCTAGATATAGGATCACTACAGAAATAGTACATATGCATATATAAGCGCATGCAGAGGAGCCCAAACGTCTAATAACTGTCTTCCCCTTCCCAAGCGTTCAACGATTGTGCGCTGAACCTGAACCTCTATCTAGCAGTCTCTTCGCACAGAAATACTATTAACAAACACGACCCTAAGGTCGTCCCAGTCTCTAATCATGATGTCAGTATCAGGATACAGGAATCTGGCACGATCACAATGTATGATTGTGTCCTGGGGTGACGATATACTCAGGTACGTACATAGAGGTATTATGAACATCTAACATCCGTTACAAGACGTTACGATGAATGTCTGCACCCGGTTGTGATCCGGATACGAAGTATCGATCGTAAACAAACACGCGCACAATGTATATAATGAAATAATAAAATATCTGTAACTGAAATACAGGGTGGCAAGGTACACTTGCCTGCGTCCGGCTGCTGATGACGGGGATCCGGTACCACGTCCAAGTCCGCAGGTCCCGTAGTACCTAGAGATGAGATACAAATTCAATCAATAAACTATTACGTGACAAATAGGGATGTGAAACACGTCTAAACTTATGCTCAGACTCAGCTACAACTCACAGGGACACGACTCTAGAGGGTTGACCAAGGTTGACTATTGGTACGTTACATCAATCAAATTAATTATCTGTACAATATCATCAAACCCAACCATCAAGTGTATATATTCCATAACCTCAACCCATAAACATCGATGCATATTTAAACCTTAAATAATCAACTTAGTATTTCACCATCAATTGCGTATTATAACATGCATTAAACCTAAAATCTCACCTGCATATCTAACTCCAAAATTCTCGATGCATATATGTAACCCTTAAATAAAATCGTTTCATTCTCAAACCCTAAACTTCAATGTACCTATAATTCCCAAGTATCGAAGTATATATTCTATAATATCATACCCTAACTCCATGCATATCCATTAATTTCATTTTAATACTTATGAAAAATAAACCCTAAACACACCTCATTTCATATATTAGATCCTTAATACTACACTAAAATTACACAAAAGAATAATAAAAATATAGAGAGGGGGGAGAAGTGTTTCACCTCGGCGAGGTGGTTGCTGGTCGGAGAACCGTGGATGACCGGATGGATGGAGGTCGTGGGGAAGCTGCTGGAGGAGTGGCGGTGATGATAAGTTGGTCGAAGTGCTGGCAGCCGCTGTCGAAGGGCCTGGTCGGAGCAGCTCATGGCAATAGTCGATGGTGGTGGTGGGAATAACAGCAGGAGGTGGGGAAGAACGGCTTGCCGGAGTGGTCAGCCGCCGGTGGGAGAATGGCAGGGCGGTGGTGGTAGTGAAACTGGAGGTGGGGAAGAACTGGCATGCCAGAGAATGGAGCTCGGGCTCGCCGGGTATTCAGCGGGTGGTGGGGAGTGGTCATGAAAAAGCTCGATCGTAGAATAGAGGTTGAGGTGGCGGTAATGGTGTGCGGTGGTGGTTATGAAGCTGGAGGTGATGGCGGGTGTGGCCGAATGGTGGTCGGGGCAATGGTTGTACGGCGGATGGAGAACGGCAGCAGCCGGTTGGCCGGAGGGGGAGGCTCTGGGATCTCGGCCGGCTCGGGGAAGACTGGAGGAAGGTCTCATGGCAGCGGGCTCGAAGGGTGGTTCCGGCGGGATGGAGGAGCGACCGGAGCTGCTGGCCCGCTGGCCGAAGTAGGGGTCGGGTGGAAGTGAAGAAGAAGAAGAGATGTAGAAGAAGAAGAAGAAGAAGAAGAAGAAGAAGAAGAAGAAGAAGAAGAAAAAGAAGAAGAAAAAGGGAAGGAGAAGAAATAGCCTACGATTGTAATGTAGGAGAGGGAGGAGAGAGAGGGGGTAGATTTCTCTAGGTATTGGGATTAGGGCCGGCATAGGGTTGTGTGTGGTGAAGGAGACATTAAATAGGGAAGTGTGTGGGGGTTGGATGGTGAGGATGAGTCCAATTCAAATGGGTGGTGGAGATTTCACATGAAGAAATTAATTCTTCATCCAAAGGAGAGGGAAGGGAAGGCTTGACCAGTCAAAGAGTGGGGAGGTTTGTTCATTTGGTCTTGACCAATGAGGTTATGTCACATGTTACAACATTTGTAATTTAGCCCCTTAAGTTTGGGTATTTGCACAAACACATGAAATGATCAAAAAATTATGGGAGAATTGGTGTTTGGTATTTTGGAGGGTGAGGGGGTGTTGTGTGTTTTGCATGGGCTTAATTACATGGACATTGGAATTAAATTGGGATTAGTCAAAGTTGGTATCCCCAATTTAATTAGAATAAATTGTCATGTTCTCTTAAATTAAATGGGGGCACATGGGACCTCAATTGGGAGTGACACAAAAGTCATGAATGGTGTAGGCTTGGTGTTAGTCTTGGACCCTTTTATTGGTCCGGCTCAACGGGTTTAGTTGGTATCTCAAATTGATGGCAACGACACCGGTGCGCGACATGGGATTTAAATAAGGATTTCGGTTACAGAAAATTGTGCAATTAATTTAGAGCACAAGAAAATATTATTTTGAGTGACGAAAAAGTCCAGTGCCTAAATTGGCATATCAAGTAAAAAGTGCAACAATCTGTAGGAATTTATGGGCTGATGTTGGGCTCCGAATAATTCAACAACGGTAGGGCGCGCCAAGAATTTAATTTAAAATCAGACATCTGTAACCTTACTCTAAACCTCAATCATCTACTGCTAAACCAAAATTTTCTAACCCATACCAGACTATCTATAGAAATAAATGAGGGGGTTTACATCCTTCCCAACTTAGAAAAATTTTATCCCCGAAATTAAAAGTAAAGCATGATAATAGCTAATAGAATTTAAAAGCAATCTAGTAATCAAATGCGGTACGTAAATTCGTACCTTGGTCCTCAAATAAATTTGAGAAACACTGTCGAATAGAATCTTCACGCTCCCAGGTAGACTCGCCTAGCGAATGATGCTTCCATGCAACTCTGACTAGTCGAATAGTCTGACCTCTCAAAGTCAAGTATCTCCACGGGCTACTCTACAAGATAAATTGGGCCCGACTGTAATCTCCGAATGATCAAGCACATGGCTAGGGTCTGCCACATATCTCCTTAACTGCGATATGTGAAATACGTCTTGCACTCCTTCTAATGATGGAGGCAATGCAAGACGATAAGCCACTTCGCCAACTCGTTACAAGATGTCAAAAGGTCTGATGTACCTCGGACTCAGCTTGCCTCTGCCTACGAATCTGATGGTACCACGAGTAGGCGATATCTTCAAAAATACATTGTCACCTTCCTTAAACTCCAAAGGTCTGCGGTACGCATCTGCCCAATGTTTTTGTCTGTCCTGTGCTGCACGCAGGTGGCTCTGAATCTTCTTGACTTTCTCCACTATATGTGTTACCAACTCTGGACAAAGTATCTGACGCTCTACTACGTCACTCCAATATACTGGTGACCTATATTTTCTGCCGTACAGTGCCTCATAAGGTGCCATATGTATGCTAGCCTGGTAGCTGTTATTGTAGGAGAATTCCACCAAGTGTAGATGGTCCTCCCAAGATCCTCCAAAATTGATCATGCACGCTCTCAACATATCCTCTAGTTTCTGTATCGTGTGCTCTGACTGACCATCAGTCTGTGGATGATATGCAGTGCTGAACTTGAGACGAGTTCCTAGACTCTCCTGCATACTCCGCCAAAAATATGACATGAATCTGGAATCATGATTCGATACAATGCTGATAGGCACTCCATGTAGTCGTACTATCTGCCTCATATACATGTCAGCTAATATCTCCGTGGACTGCCCAACTCTGAAGGGCAAGAAATGTACAGACTTGGTGAGTCTATCTATGACAACCCAAACTGCATCCTTCCCGCTAGGGCTCCGCAGGTATCCTGTGACGAAGTCCATGGTAATGTGTTTCCACTTCCACTCGGGAATGGGAAGCGGCTGCAATAGTCCTGCAGTCCTCTGATGTTCATCCTTGACTTGCTGACAAACTAAATATCTCGCCACGAATCTTGCAATTCTCTCTTTATCCCATGCCACCAGAAATGTTGCCTCAAATCTCGGTACATCTTCGTACCCCCGGTATGAATAGAATAAATCGAGCTATGAGCCTCGGTCATCAACTCTTGGCGTAACTCGCCACTCGGAACGTATAGGCGATCTCCATACCTCAATGTTCCGTCTTCATGAATTATGAGTCCCGTCTGCATGCCGGCCTCTGTCCTCTCTCACAGTCGTCGAAATCTCACATCTGTAGGCAGGGTCGCCTTGATCCTCTCAATCAATGTAGACTTAACCTCGAGACTGGCCATTTGTCCATCCATGCCTGGAAATACACTCTCTATCCCAAGCTCCTGTAGATCCTCTAGCAATTGTCGCTGAGTCGTCAAAAAGTATGCCATGGGCTTCCTGCTTAAGGCATCTGCTACTACATTTGCCTTGCCAGGGTGGTACTACAACTCAATATCATAATCTGTCATCAACTCTAGCCAGCGTCTCTGCCTCATGTTGAGCTCCTTCTGCGTGTAGGCATACTTCAGACTTTTATAATCTGTGTAAATCTTAACACGCTCACCATAAAGGTAGTGTCGTCATAGCTTTAGTGCAAATATCATTGCAGCTAGCTCTAGATCGTGCGTCGGATAGTTCTTCTCATGAACTGTCATGCCCCAGTCCCAAAATACGTAGGACCAGGAATACGTGATACGCCAGCTACGCATTCGACCAGACTCTGGTCTGACTCGAATACGTATAAGCTGTAAATATAAAAGGCACTATCTAGATATCCCATAAATGTAAACCTCTATGTCTCAATCCATAATGTATAGCAGTATATAAGAATGAGCTATATGTGCTAGAGTCGGCCGGCTAATAACACACTAACTCAAATAGACTCGAGAAGAAGTATGAGTCTATAAAAATTAGGCTACAACAGCAGATGAATAATCAATGTAAAATAACCATAATGCTGGTAGATAAGATGTGAGTACCTGGTACCATGCTCGCAAGACATGCAACTCCAACAGCAACTCCAAATGCTCCGTAATCATCTATGCTGCAAAACTGGCAGGAAACCAGGTCCTCAGAGGGACATAACAAGGTACAGAAATACAACATACCAGGTAAACAGATAGTACAAGTGCAACGATAGGGTAATCTATCATAACCAAACAAGTGAGACGCAATTTAAAGACAATGTTCGACGCATGGGCTTTCTAAAATAAAATTGTAGCTCCGGACACGGAAACACACGGGACGTACCGCAGCTCCGGGCAAAGAGTCACACGGGTGATACAACTACACTAGATACAGGATCACTACAGAAACAATACATATATATATATATAAGCGTGCAGAGGAGCCCAAACGTCTAGTAACTGTCTTCCCCATCCCAAGCGGTGAACGATTATGCGCTGAACCTGAACCTCTAACTACAGTCTCGACACATAGAAATAACTCAACAGACGCGACCCTAAGGTCATCCCATGTCACGACCCGCACCCGAAAAATCGGGCATGAGTCGTGGGTACGTCCAGCCTACGCCGCAGCATCGACGGTAGAACGCTGTCTAGGTCAACTATCTAGATAATAATCTCACACAAAAATCGGGCATGACCTCTCCAAAAGGAGGGCAACCACACAATCAATATATAACCTGTCAAGATCTCAACTCCAAACGGAGAAGCAATATCATAAAGATAACCACAATATACTCAATCACGAATCTAAGCACGATAAGATAACACAGAGATCTAACAACTATAAAGTCTAACCAACAATAACTACTACAACAACCACAACATCAAATAATAATAATACATCATCCAAAATAATATACAAACAAGGTCTCAATCCAAAACCGGAGACAAATCCGGTGCTAAAAGCTAATAAAAACAACAACAAGGTCCCAGTGATCCCGGCTACCAACCCGAAAATCACCCCTAAACTAGAGGGTCCCTGTCTGCACCATCGACAGGCTCAGGTCCATAAAACGTCGGACACCAATCCTCCGGATACTCTGAAAAATATGTCCAGTCAGGACTGGAGCAAGTACATCTCTAACAGCAGTTCCATTTAAATGATAAAAACTATAAAACAGTTATAGCAAGTAGCAAGAAGAATGAAACAAGTATGAAACAAGGAAATATGTATAAATAACTGGTGCATAAAGGTAAAAATGCAGGAATATCAGAAACAAGATAGTAGTAACTGTAAGATTCAAGAATCTAAGCTAAGATCAAGTCCGTGCACATGAACGTGTAGTGAGTCTAGCATAAAAAATATGTAGTGAGTCAAGTCCAGAAACATGTAAGTGAGACAAGTCAAGAAATGCATGAGAGTCCAGACTATAAAGAATGAACTCGGTGTCTTTGAAATACTTGTTTCGACATGTAAACGGCTAGGGGTAAGTACGGCTCACCGCGCACTGGGTGCGCGGCTGCTATCATTCCAGATTAGACCAGAGGGAGTGATGCCTGATGATTCCAGATGGGAATATTTACATGTCTACTCGAGTATTTCCCTGCCCCGACTAATACAAGTGGATCCAAGACCCGACACGCAAATCAAGATGAGTCCAGCCTGTACATGAATGATGTCTGTAGTGATGCCTGTAGGTGATGCCAGTAGTGATTCCAGAATAGAGGCCAGAAACATGAAATGTACGTGTCACAAGTAAATGAATCCAGAAATATCAATCAGTGTCCCGTGTTGTGCCAGAATAATCAGATGATACTATACTAGAAGCTGAATCATAATAATCATCAAATAATGAAAACTATCAGAGAATGTACTCGCCTGACGTCCTGAGCAACTGGCGATCCGAACCGGTGTCGCAAGGACCTAATGCGAAAAACAAGGTTAAACAGGGTTCTAATGAGTTAAACAGATATAAAATAATTAAAAATAGGCTTCTAGGGTCGTTCTAGGTCAAACGGGTCAAACCGGTGAAATCTGGGTCAAAAAGTCAACTCTGGGTCCAAAAAGTCAACTCTAGGTCAAAACTAGGTCAAAAGTTGACTTTGGCGGTCAACCGAGTCAACTACGGTCAAGTCTGGGTCAAACTAGGGTGCTCCTGAAATTCTAGGTCAAACCGAGGTCATTAAGCTACCAAACTCACAAACTCGCCTCCTTGAGATACCGGGATACCCTCGGTATCCGATACCTCAACCTAGGCCACGCACCCCGCCTAAACCCGCTAAAACCTATGCTAGCACGCGTAAATATATACACATATACATATAAAAATCA
>JAYESA010000388.1:200000-215249 GCA_036927795.1 Iris macrosiphon | reverse complement strand
TCTGAGTGATCCAATACGTGACTGGGATCCGCCATGTACCATCTCAACTGTGATACATGAAACACATCATGAACTCCCTCTAGCGTAGGCGACAAATCTAGCCTATACGCTACAGCGTCGACCTCTCAAGGATGCTGAAGGGTCTGACAAAATGTGGGCTAAGCTTCCCGCCTCCACCGAAGCGAATAGTGCCCCACGTCGGAGAAATCCTCAGGAACACCAGATCACCAACCTAGTACAAACAAGGTCTCAGCACTAAATCTAAAATAAGCAATCACAAGCAAACACAAGAACAAAATCTAAATTCTAAGCTATACCTCAAACTTCAAAGGTCTCCGGTGGCTATCGGCCCAATGCCGCTGCCTGTCCTGCGCCACCCGAAGTCTATCTCTAATGAGCTTGACCTTCTTCGCCGTATCCACCTCCATCTTCGGGACAAATAAAGCTCTCTCGCCTACATCATTCCATGATAACGGAGTACGACACCTCCGTCCATACAATGCCTCGAATGGTGACATCTCGATACTGGCTTGGTAGCTGTTGTTGTAAGCAAACTCTACCAAGTGCAAGTGATCCTCCCATGAGCCTCTGAAATCCAGAATACAAGTGCAAAGCATGTCCTCGAGGGTCTGAATAGTCCTCTCTGACTGACCATCTGTCTACAGGTGATATGCAGTACTAAACTTGAGCTGGGTACCAAAGCTAGCCTGCAGACTCCTCCAGAAATACGAAGTAAAGCGACTGTCCCAGTCTGATACTATGCTCACAGGAACTCCATGCAGTCTGACTATCTGGCGCACATACATCTTTGCTAGTCTCTCCGTAGGCGTACCCAATTTGAATGGTAGAAAGTGGGCTGATTTGGTCAACCTGTCTACGATGACCCAAATCGCATCCTTCCCTCCTGGAGAACGGGGAAGCCCAGAAACAAAATCCATGGTCACATGCTCCCATTTCCACTCCGGAATGGGTAACGGTTGGAGCAACCCTCCTGGCCTCTGCCTCTCCGCCTTCACCTGCTGGCACACTAAGCATCGGGATACGAAGCGTGCTACCTCCCGCTTTATCCCGTACCACCATATATGCTCTCTCAGATCTCTATACATCTTGTTGGCACCTGGATGCATAGAGTACTGGGATCGATGCGCCTCCTGAAGAACCTCCTCGTGCAATGACCCACTCGGCATATACAACCTGGTACCGTGCCGCAATGAACCATCATCAGCAATAGTGAAGTCATCTGATAATCCAATCTGAACCTGCGCCCTGATGCTTCTCAGGAACTCATCCTCAAACTGTGTAACCCTGATCCGGTCTATCAATTCTGACTGAATCTGCAGTCCCCATATCTGTATCTCAACTCCAGGAACTATCACCTCAATGCCCAAGCTCTCTAGATCTGCCAGAAGATAACGATCTGTAGTCAGGGCACATAGCTACCAGATACCTACTCAACGCATCCGCAACTACGTTCGCCTTCCTTGGATGGTACTACAATAATATGTCAAAGTCTTTCATCAACTCCAACCATCTTCTCTGCCTCATGTTCTGTTCTTTTTGGGTAAACACATACTTCAAGCTCTTGTGGTCAGTGAAGATCTCCACACGCTCTCCGTATAAATAGTATTTCTACAACTTCAGAGCAAAGATGGCTGCTGCCAACTCCAAATCGTGGGTAGGATAGTTTTTCTCATGATAAAGTAATTGCCTGGAAGCATAGGCAATCACACTCCCATTCTACTGCAACACACAACCCAGTCCCTTTCCCGATACATCACTATAGATAGTGAATCCTCCAGACCTTGATGGCAACGTCAACACTGGAGCTGTCGTCAACCTCATCTTCAGCTCATCAAAGGCGACCTGGCACTCCTCTGACCAAACAAACTCTACGTCCTTTTGGGTCAGCCTAAACAATGGCTCTATAATCCGAGAAATATTCTGAACAAATCTCTTGTAGTAACCTGTCAGCCCCAGGAAACTCCTGACCTCTGCTACTGAACTCGGAGCACTCCATGCCTCAACTGCCATGATCTTCCTCGGATCCACCGAGATCCCCTCTTCTGTCACCACATGACCAAGGAATTCAACCTTGTCAAGGAAGAACTCGCACTTCCAAAGCTTTCCATAAAGCTTCTCCTTTCTGAGAGTCTCCAACACTATCCTCAGATGCTCTTCATGCTCCTATGGGGTCTTCGAATACACCAAGATGTCATCTATAAACACCACCACAAACCTGTCCAGATGCTGATGGAATACCTTGTTTATCAGATTTATAAACACTGCTGGGGCATTAGTCAACCCAAACGGCGTCACCATGAACTCATACTGTCCATACCTGGTCCGTAAAGCTGTCTTCGAAATATTCTTCCTTCTAACCTTCACCTGGTGGTAGCCTGTCCTCAGATCAATCCTGGAAAATACCCTCACTCCGCTCAACTGGTCAAAGAGATTATTAATATGCTGCAGCGGATACTTGTTCTTGAGTGAGGTTGTTCAGAGCCCTGTAGTCGATACACATCTGTATCGACCCATCCTTCTTCATCACAAAAAGTACCGAAGCACCCCACGAAGAAGAACTAGATCTGATAAATCCCTTGTCCTGAAGCTCATCCACCTGCTTCTTCAACTCTATCAGCTCACTGTTGCTGACTCTATATACATGCTGGGATATCGGCTTCGCACCTGGCACCAAGTCTATAGAGAACTCCATATCTCTGTCCGAAGGTAACCATGGCAACTCCTCCGAAAAGACATCCATGAACTCCGCTATCAATGGATGTGGCAACCTCTGCTCTACCACCAGGGCTCCGCAGAAGACTCCCTCGCTCTGCTCTGTTGCTCCTCTAGCAAACTCAAACTCTGGCTCTCCCGGCGGACTAAACAACAGTCTTCCTCTACGATAATCTATACTAGCACAGTGCATACTCAACCAATCCATCCCGAGTATAATATCGTAGTTCTAAAGTGGCATTACGAGTAGGCACACACTCAACTCCCGGCCTCCCAGGGTAACTCTTCGGTCTCTGTAGACATCACTGACTAGGATGATGCCACCCCCGATCATGATCTTGCAGAGTCTAGCTAAAGGTTCAACAACAAGATGGTGTCTAACCACAAAAGATAAAGACACAAAGCTATGAGAAGCACCAGAATCAAATAAAGCAAGTGCTGGAATAGAATCAAGAATAACAGAACCTGAGATCACATCACCAATGGGCTCGGCCTCCTCAATAGTCAAGGCAAAAGCTCGCCCTTGCTGTCCTCCTCGGTGCTTCTGCTGCTGAGTCTATAAAGGCTGTCCTCTCTGCTATACTGCAGGGGCTCTGGCTAGTCCCTTCTGAGCGGCACCTCCGCCCTGAGCTGTACGAGCGAGTGCTGAAGGGCAATCCCTTAACTGGTGATGTGATAGGCTGTCTCAGACCCTGCTGCTATCCCTGTCTCTGCTGCTAAGGCGCCTGCTGGAAAGGCGCACGACCCTGACCCTGGTGCTGCTGAGTCTATTGGAACGGCCTTGTCTGCTGGAAATGGGGCCTCTTGCTAGGCCCGTACTGCCGCTTGCTCCAAAAGCATCTCTACTCCTCTTGGACTTCAGCTCCAAGTCGTCCTCATCCCTCTGCGCATCACTCGCAATCTGCTCGAAGGTTGCCTCACTGTCACTCCTAGTCAAGGACTTGACCGCCATGACCAAACCCTTGCAAAACTTTTGCGCCTTTGCTGCCTCGCTCAAGCCCTCTATAAATCTTCCCAGATGGCAGAACTCTACTGCATATTCGTCCACCAGCATGCTTCCCTGGACGAGTGCCTCAAACTGGCTCTCCAAGGCACTGAGAGCCATATCCGAAAAGAACTTCTCCTTGAAAAGCTTCTTAAAAGCCTCCCAAGTAAGTCCAGATACCGCTATCCTCGTGACAATACGGTACCAAGTAAGGGCAAGATCAAACATCTGGCTGCCCGTTGCCTCTATCAGCATGTTGTCTGGTATCAGTGGCAGCCGGAAGATACCCTCGATATGCTCGATCCAGTCATCCGCATACAGGATCCCCTCTGTACCCCGGAACTCCTTGGACCGCATCCTCTGGAAGTCAATGATATTGCCCGGTCTAGGATGTTGTGCCTGAACTGCCTGTAGCTGGATCTGAGCCACTCTGTCTACTTCCGTCATGGCCACATGGTGGACATTCGCAATGCCCAACCTTATCACGTCTACCTATTGGTGTTGTGCGTCCATCATCTTCCTGAAGAAAGCAAACAACTGCACGACGTCTACCTGTGCAGGAGGTGGTGGAGGAGGTACCACCGGAACAACAGGGGTAGCTCTCGGATCGACAGGTGGAGGAGAATCTCCGAGAGAAGCAGAGGCTCCCTCAACTGCAGGAGTGGTAAGTGGAGTGGTAGCAGCTGCCTGAAGTCGAGCAGGATGAGAGGTAGCTGACCTCTCGGTGGCATCTGCTGGAATCGTACGGTGAGATTGTATCTTCGGAGGCATCCTGAACACAGATCAAAAGAAGTCAATATGGTGCAAGATACGATATCATCAAGAAAGGTCAGTAATATTTCAAAAAAAAAAATTCAGAAAAATTAAATATAGCAAAAGATCAGGAAGGGTCCTAGTTGTGATTGAGCACACTCTCTCTCAGCCTATATCCTATATCCTATCGCAGGTAGACCTAGAAACTATACCTGCATGGGCCACCACCAAAAATGTTGTCACGACCCGCACCCAAAAAATTGGGCATGAGTCATGAGTACGTCCAGCCTACGCCGCAGAATCGGCGGTAGAACGCTGTCTAGGTCACAATTATCTATATCTCACAATAACCTGTCAAGATAACCTCTACAAAAAGAGGACAATATTATAATATATACTTAAACTCAATCATAATAACTAGGGAAAGAATAAAAGCGCGATATGATATCAACAAAAGAAACAAAGAACCAAAGAGAGCAAGTACAATATCCAAAATATATAGTCCAAGTCTAAGAGTCTACAACATCTCAAAGTAGCAAAATAAATAATACAATCATCCAAAACCAACTGGGAACAAACCCAGTGAAACCCACCTAGCTATACTAGGGCGCTAGCGACGTCTCCTCAGCTAGGACGGGCTCCTCCTCTATCTCAGAGTCGCAACAATCGTCGACACCTGGCCCGTAGTAAGTCGGGCAAAAGTCCTCAGAATCCTCTGGAAAAATATATCCAGTCAGGATTAGAGCAAAGTACATAACTCTGAAAGCAACTCCAAATACATGGTAAGGTGTATATGACTAGCAATAGAAAATAATACAAGATGAACAGGAAAGTAAATACATGGTAGAACTGATAAAGTAACTGTAATATAAAACTGGGGAACAATACAAGTAGTAGAGAAGTAACTGCATATGAGAAAATAGGAATACTAGCTAAGTGGCTTGAGCAAAAGTTCGTTATGTGATCGGCTTGGGTTGCACATGATTTATTCTACGATAACTCTATTTTGCGTGAGTTGCATAATCGACATACACATGAATATTATTTGGATTTGATCACATAAACAACTTCTACTCCCCTCCCCCACTAATACTCTTGGATCCAACCACGACACGCTACGTACATGATAAATAACTCGCGCACATGAAAGCGAGAGCACACAAAGCATACGAAGCACATGAGAATCAATACCCGAAGCACATAAAGAAATACACGTGATAGAGTACCCACTGAACACGGTAAGGGAATAACATCTCATGACTGGATCCAACTAGTACCAGCTCATAAAATAATGTGTCAGAATCAAGTATTAATAGTTCTAGAACAGGTGATATATACGTTATCATAAAATAGAAACAATCAGAGGTAGGTACTCGCCTAACGTTCTGAGCAACTGGTGAGGATCGAGATCCAGACTCGCATCGCAAAGAGCTATTACGAAAAGCAAGGTTAAACGGAGTTCTAAAGAGTTAAACAGATATAAAATAACTAAAAACAAGCTTCTAGGGTTGTTCTAGGTCAAACTGGTCAAACCGGTAAAATCTGGGTCAAAAGTCAACTCGGGGTCCAAAAAGTCAACTCTAGGCCGAAACTAGGTCAAAGGTTGACTTTGGCGGTCAACCGGGGCAATTACGGTCAACTCTAGGTCAAACTAGTTTGCCCCTAAAATTCTAGGTCAAAACTAGCTCATTAAGCTAGTAAACCCTCAAACTCGCCTCTTTGAGATACCGGGATACCCTCGGTATCCGATATATCAACCTACGCTATACACCCCGCCTATACCCTCTAATATTTATCCTAACATGTTTATATATATATATATATATATATATATATATATATATAAGCATCACTTATCCCATACACGGGCAAAATCTAATACCTCGCCCCGATACCCAATACCTTGAATATCTCAAGGTATTGAGATACCTCTAGCCTTACCCCTCTCTAACTTTAACTAACTAGCTAACTATATATATATATATACTTATATATATA
Source organism: Iris macrosiphon (assembly GCA_036927795.1). Taxonomy (NCBI): domain Eukaryota; kingdom Viridiplantae; phylum Streptophyta; class Magnoliopsida; order Asparagales; family Iridaceae; genus Iris; species Iris macrosiphon. The sequence continues at coordinate 208,780 of JAYESA010000388.1, read as the reverse complement.
CTACTATATGTAAACATATATATATATATATATATATATATATATATATATATATATATATATATATATATATATATATATATATATATATATAACCTAGTATATAGGCAATACCTCAACTTACCTTCAATACCTCAAGGTATTGAAATCCAATACCTTACCTCACCCTTCTCTCTTATCTCACTATCTAGCCTATATATATACTTACCTATACTAGTATACATATATCTACACATATATAAATATATCTATATACATATATTATATATATATATCTAACTATATATATATATATATATATATATATATATATATATATATATATATATATATATATATATATATATATATATATACTAATTCGATACCTATTACCTATCTCAACCTATCTATCTAGATACCTATCCATCTATCTATACTAACTATATATCATGCTCCATCGATATTCAAACAAAAAATTTATGATACCTAATTGATACATGGATTAATCAACTATATGAATTTAAGACTTTCTAGAACATGCATGCTGACACTGATACCAACTCCTGGAATTACCATTGATACTCTCTAATATCCCACCATTGGTACCAATAGTAACTATACTGACATCTACCATAGAACTGTTGCTACAAAGGTACTGCACTATGAGTTATCTCTAACCGATGCCTATAGCTCACTTGTCCAACCAGGAACTACTCTCAGACTCACAAGTTACACTCTCAATAATCAACACTGATACTCAAAGACACAGACCTAATTATAAGTCACCAAACTATTACACTATCAAAAACCCCTATGAAATGAAGCTCTACAAGGAACTGGACTAAAGGAACTGAAGGTATCTCTACTTCTAAGCTAAAGAATGATGGAACAAAATCCTATAATAATATGAGTGGAAAAGTATTGAGATGATACTTTAAGAACCAATTTAAGATACAATCTGATAATCATACGCGTCTATCCAAAATTATGATACTCAGAATCCTGGCCATGCTAGTAAGCATAGCTGTGATAAACGATAGATTCCATAACTAAGGTATGCACCTCTATAATCATGTTATCTAGAATCCTTGCTGTGCCGACTAGTATAGCTGCGAGAAATTCTAAATTTTGTAACTAAGATATGTACATCTGAAGTCAGGTCCCTACATTCCGCCATGCCAACTAATATGGCTGCGATAATCTCTAGGCTCTATAACCAAAGCAGATGTTTTACCTTTCTCTCTGTCCTCATCATCATATGTTATCAGAAGATACCATAATTTAGTCCGTAAAAATTTATCTCAATATGAAATTAAACTCAACAATGAACACCAATAATTAAATTCAATAACCGATCATCAAGAATCAAATTCAATAACAACAAGTGAGAGTAAACGGAAACAAGAGGAAGAGATTTGAATAAGAATTATAGTAAGTTTCTCAAGGGTCATCCCAGAAATCTCTCAAGAAATTCTAAATTTATGAGTGAGTATTATCATCCTAGTATCATATATCATATATCCTATCGTAGGCTCGCAGCAGTACAACTAACTCGTCGTACTACCACGATATCATACAACTTTCGAAGCCTGATCTGCTTGGGCCACCACAAAAATTTGTCATGACCTGCACCCGGATGATCGGACACGAGTATGTAGGTACGTCCAGCATACGCCGTAGCATCGGCAGTAGAACGTTGTCTAGGTCATCACTATCTAACTATCAATCATATTAATACAGCTAGTTCTATCATATACTCAATCATAATATCTAAAGGAAGAATAAACAGGGATGATAATCTAAATAAGATTCTAGAGAAAGGAAACTAGACAAGATATAGAAAGGAACACTAAACTAGGTCTCTACAGTTGTTACCTCAAGTCCACAGTGTTAGAGCAGTCTTGTCTATGGAATCTCTCTGACATCCCAGAATGCAAAGAATAATTCTTACTGAAAAATATTATCCAGTCAGGAATGGAGCAAAGTATAAAACTCTGAAAGCAGTTCCAAATACATGGTAGAGCATATATGATAAATAATAGAAAGGAATATAAGATAACTAGTAATAGAAAATAAAAATAAACTAGAGTAAACATGTGACTGGAATGATAGAACATGCAATATGGAATAACTACAAGTAAAGTAATAGATAATACTAGCTAATGTGCCTTAGAGTACAAGTTTGTAATGTTATCGATTTGGGTTGAACACGAATATAAGCACACTGAACACGAACAATATGTGAACACGAATATAATAAGGTAACTCGATTATACGTGTAATATTTAATCGACATATACACAACTACAATAGAAGCTTGATCACATAACAAACTCCTACTCCCCCGTCCCCAACCAATACTAATGGATCCAATCATGACACATTACGAACATGAATATAAGCACACTGAACACGAGCAGTATATGAATACGAAGCACATGATAATCATTATCCGAACACACGATGAAATACATGTGAAGGAGTACCTGTTGAATACGATAAGGGGATAATATTCCATAACATTATCCATATAGTACCAGTCCGTGTGGCCACTGTATCGAAATCAAGTAAACAGTTCTAGAACATGTGATATATATACTATCATAAAATAAAAACTAATAGATAGATGTACTTGCCTGAAATCCAGTGAGAATAATCAATTGTATGTGAAACGGTACCTCAAAGACCTATATATAGAATATTACATCAATACAAGATTTTGGAATGATAACAAGTTAAACTAGTTTATTTTTAGGTCATTAGGTCAATTCTAAGTCAAAATAGTCAAACTAGGTCAACACTAGGTCAAACTCGATCAAACTAGCTATTTTTAGGTGGTATGAGTCCATAACCCAGTTATTGGGTCCATACCTTGGTTACCTAGGCTATACTAGCTATTACAAGATACTAGAGTATCATAATACTAAGTATCAATACAGTTATTGGGTCCATAACCCCTTCCTGATTTCTTTTGCTATCTTTAACTTTCCTGAAATTATTTTCTTTGCAATATTATTGTCCTTCATTGATGAAATCGTATCTTGCACCGTATTGACTTCTTTTGATCTGTGTTCTTCTTGATTCCATTCCAGCACTAGCTTTATTTGATTCCGGTGCTTCCTATAGCTTTGTGTCTGTATCTTTTGCTGTTAGACACCATCTTGTTGTTGAACCTTTAGCTAGACTCTACAAGATCACGACTGGGGGTGGTATCATCCTAGTCAGTGATATCTGCAGAGACCGGAGAGTTACCTTGGGAGGCCGGGAGTTGAGTGTGTGCCTACTCGTAATGCCCCTTTCGAGCTACGATATTGTACTCGGGATGGATTGGTTGAGTTTGCATTATGCTAGTATAGATTGTCGTGGAGGCAGAGTGTTGTTTAGTCCGCCGGGTGAGCCAGAGTTTCCGTTCGCCAGAGGAGCAGCGGAGCAGAGAGAGGGAGTCTTCTGCGGAGCCCTGGTGGTAGAGCCGAGGTTGCTACATCCACTGATAGAGGAGTTGTCACTACCACATTTCCAGATAAGGGCATTTGTGTAATTTCACTATTTGGAATAATTATGTATTTAATTAATCTGCTGAGTTTTATAAACTATTTATATGTTGTTAATTTGTGTTGGTTTAGGTCAAACCCTAGAATCTTCCATTAGGACTAACCCTAGAGTGAAACCCAAATTCATGACCTAGCTTTAGTGAAACCCTAAAATTCTAATTTGAGTTTAGGATAAAACCCTAGAGGAGACTAAACCCTAGTTAACTAATTCTCCATGACTTAACATAAAGGATTAGCCTAACCCTTGTAGTAGAGAAACCCTAAAACCTAGTCTGATATAAAAAGGAGCCTCCCTCAAAACTATTCTTCATGTAGAAAGAAGAAACCCTAGCCTCCATCAAGAAAACCATTTCCCCACCTCCAGATTTTGGAATCTAACCCTAGGGATTCCATCTTCCTCCTCCAAAGCAAGGGAAACAAGGAGCTTGGGTCAAGAAGCCTTAGGGAAGAAGAACCTTCATAGGGAAACCATCTCCCTATAGGTAAATCCGATTTCTAATCCATTTTAATTTTGATTTTCTGTTGTAGTTGGCCTCTAGGAACCCTGTGCTGTGTAGATCTCGAATTATAGGGATTCTACATGAAAACCTAGGTCGAATTAGGTTTTGGTGTTCCAATGAGGGTTTTCCCTAAATTCTTGGACCCTAGATCATTAAGGTTTGCAAGTATACATGACTACATCTCCTACATGTAGGTTAGATCTCGATTTTTAGGGTTTTGGTTGAGGATTCATGGGTTCTAATGTGAAACCCAATTTCAGCCCTAGGTGTTTGTAGGAATGCCCTTAAGGATTTACCTATCTATGTGTTCTAATACTGCATATTAAATTTATATATATATACACACATATTTATATATGTATTGAAGATATATTGTGTGATTTGGGGGATTTTCTGAGGAGTGCACTGTTCTGAGTGTTTGGGAACTACTGTGCAGTCGGGATAAAACTGTGTATCAGATATAGGGAAGAGGGTTCTCTGTGTTGTACAGTCGGGCATTGGAAAACTGTGTAGTTGGGTGGAGTTTAGTTTAGGATCTGTTCTAATGCTGTGTCCCTGTTATTGAGGATGGATCCCTGTGTGCCAATACCTGTATGTTTCAGTGTATTAGGTATATGTGTGAGTTTCAGTGTGAACCTGTGTCTATGTACAGCAGTGTGTGTAGTTGTTTATGTATCAGTAATTATGTCAACCTAGGAAGTGAATTACCTATGTTGATGTGTGTATATAGGATTAAGATTTCTGAGTGTTGAACTGTACTGTACATTTTAGTTCCTGTATGAGTTCACAGTGTAGGAGTTAGATTATAGGTACCTGTGTGTGACTGTTGGGAGTAATTACTGTGTGCCTGTGTGTTAGGTCCTAGGTGTGTATCAGTCAGGTATTTCTTGTGTGTAAGGGTTGGCTAATAACTTAGAAAGTGTTACAGTGTCAGTAGGTTTAGAATGTATTATTGTGTATCAGTAAATAGGAATTTTGACAACTTAAGCATCCTAATTAGTTGTACCTAGGTGAGTGTAGGATTTTGTATCAGCATGTATGTTCTGTGTGCATGAACCTTTGTGTCTGGGTGTATCAGATAAGGAGAAGAACTATGTGTGTCTCAGAATTCTAAAATACTTGTGTGTGTGTGTGTGCTGTGCAGTAGATTAGTATCAGTAGCTAGTGTATACCTGTGTGTGTCAGTTAGGGAAGCTCCTCAATGGCAGTATGCCAGTGTAGGTCCTTGTATCTCAGGAACTAGAGCAGTTACCTGTGTGTGTGAGTTAAAACCTGTATCTCAGTTAGAAGTAACTGTGTGTTCAGTGTATTCAAAACCTGTGTATGTATCTTAGAACCCATAACTTGTGTGTATTAGTTAGATACCTGTGTGTGAGCAATGTGAGATAACTGTGTAGTTTAGTTATCTGTGTGTTAGATAGCTAGGTGAGTGTATTCTCAGTAAGGGGGGAAACAGAACCATATATATGTGTTTGTGTGTAATTCAGTGAGTGAGAGAGAGAGGTGTATAGCCTGTGTGTGATGTAGGCATGAGTAGGAGTGAGGTTAGTAGGTGTTCAACTTGAGCATCTTAATATTTAATTGTGTTAGTGTATCAGTGAACTTGTGTTTCACTGTATAAATACATGTGAAAGTTATCTGTCTGAGTGTGTATGCAGTGAATGAACCTAAATCCCTGAGTGTCAGTGAGAACCAGTGTGACTATCAGTGAGGAGTTCAGTTGTGTCTGTGTGTTCTCAGTGTTAGTTCTAGGGAGGTTGCCTGTGTGTCAGTTATTAACTATAGTGTGTGTGCTTTAGGTTAGTAACCAATAGTGTACAGTGTGTCTACCTGTGTCAGTGAGCAGTGAGTGTAGGTGTACCAATACCTGAGTGTATACTATATGAACTATGAGTGTCTGTGTACATAAAACCAGTGTGAGAGCCTATGTGTATCAATAACCAGTGAGTGTGAGAATACTTGTATGTGTAATATTCCTGTGTATTAAATTGTGTTAGTGTCAACCTATGTGTAGCTATGTGTGTCCCTGTGTGTAGCTATGTGTGTCTCTGTGTAGCTAGGTGTGTCTGTGTGTGAGCAGTAATTCAGTTCAGTATGTAGTCTTGTGTCTCAGTGTCTATGTATTAGGTATTACCCTTCAGTCAACCAATAGGGTACAGTACAAGGTTGGGAACTCAAGTAGCAGTTAAGGTAATATATAAGTATGTCTATGACAGTTAAGACATAAGTATTAGTTATTATAGACCAATGTGTATAGAGTATCATATTACTTATATTATTTTCATTAGTTAGTGACCTTATAGACTAATTAACTAGTTTTGGACCTAAACCTTAGTGTGGACCTAGTTTATCTAGGATAACCTAGTACTGAACAGTAAACCACAGAATTGACCTAGAGGCCTCGCTTTTAATTAATTAAGCATGTTATTTTTCCTTAATTCAGTATCTGACAATTATATTCTATAATTAGGTTCTTGTGACTCCATTTTGGACATCGATTCTCACATTTTGCTCAGGACCACAGGCGAGTACATTCTCTGACAGTTTTTATTGTTGATTATTTCTATAATTCAGTTGTATTACATACTTGATTCCAACACTATGGATATACGGATTAGCACCCTAGATCCCATCATGAGGAGTCGTGATTGGAATCCCTCATGCTAGCTGGGGGATGGGGAACTATTAGTAGATTATGTGATCATATCCAAACATTTACATGCATCATAGCTCACCCTACTTCTCACGTCGGGTGTGGCCTGACCATTTACATGCTTCATAGCTGTTATATATGATTAGCCTGACCACTACATGCATCATAGTTAACCATATGGTTAGCCTGACCTACAAGAATCATAGCTAATCATATATAACCATCCTGATCTAGTCCCAAGCCGATCACATAATAAACTGATAATTCAAACACTTAGCTAGATGTCTATTCTTTATTCAGATTCACTTGTTCTAGCATTCACTGTTTATTGTTCATTGCTAGATGCTCTATTGCCTATATTCATTTTCTCCAGTACTTCACATTTTCAACATATATTCTCATCTTGTATTTATTACACTGTTTATAGTTTTTGTCAATTTAATGAAACTGCTGTTAGTGCTTGTGCTTCGCTCCAATCCTGACTGGATAACATTTTTCAGAGGACCTGGAGAACCTTTGCCCCACTCATTTCGGCCCAGGTTCAGAGGGAGATTTTACTCCGGAAATCCCAGAAGAGTTGCCTATCCTAGAGGAGATCCTACCTGGCTGTTCTTAGATTATTTTTCTGTATTTATTGTTTTAGACTGAGACTGAGTTGTATTTATTATTTTGTGACTTTGTGAGGTCATCTAGACCCAGGACTTGAGTTGGACTTATTGTGGTTGGTTATTAAAGAACTATTTTCCATTCTCATCGTGCCCATTATTTCTTATAGCTTGTGATTGAGTATATTTATAGAACTGTGGATTACTATCATTGTCCTCCGTGCGGAGTTGAGACTATTGACAGGATATATTATATGTTGAGACCTAGACAGCGTTCTACCGCCGATGCTGCGGCGTAGGCTGGACATACACACGACTTATGCCCAAATTTCGGGTGCGGGTCGTGACATGAGTACATGGATATCTTTCTGGAGGAGTTGCCAGGGTTACCTCCGGACAGAGATGTGGAGTTCTCTATAGACTTGGTGCGAGGCACGGAGCCGATATCCCAGCACGTCTATAGAGTCAGCAACAGTGAGCTGATAGAGTTGAAGAAGCAGGTGGATGAGCTTCAGGACAAGGGATTTATCAGATCTAGTTCTTCTCCGTGGGGTGCTCCGATACTTTTTGTGCCAAAGAAGGATGGGTCTATACGGATGCGTATCGACTACAGGGCTCTGAACAACCTCACAATCAAGAACAAGTATCCGCTGCCGCGTATTGATGATCTTTTTGACCAGTTGAGTGGAGCGAGGGTATTTTCCAGGATTGATCTGAGGACAGGCTACCACCAGGTGAAGGTCAGGCGGGAGGATATTTCGAAGACAGCTTTTTGGAGCAGGTATGGACAGTATGAGTTCATGGTGATGCCGTTTGGGTTGACTAATGTCTCGACAGTGTTTATGAATCTGATGAACAAGGTGTTCCATCAGCATCTGGACATGTTTGTGGTGGTATTTATAGATGATATCTTGGTGTATTCGAAGACCCCAGAAGAGCACGAGGAGCATCTGAGGATAGTGCTGGAGACTCTCAGGAAGGAGAATCTTTATGGAAAGCTTTCAAAGTGCGAGTTCTTCCTTGACAAGGTTGAATTACTTGGTCATATGGTGACTGGAGAGGGGATCTCGGTGGATCCGAGGAAGATCATGGCAGTTGAGGCGTGGAGTGCTCCGAGTTCAGTAGCCGAGGTCAGGAGTTTCCTGGGACTGGCTGGCTACTACAGGAGATTTGTTCAGGATTTTTCCCGGATTGCATAGCCGTTGTCTAGGCTGACTCGGAAGGACGTGGAGTTTGTTTGGTCAGAGGAGTGCCAGATCGCCTTTGATGAGCTGAAGTGGAGGTTGACGACAACTCCAGTGTTGACGTTACCATCAGGATATGGAGGATTCACTATCTATAGTGATACATCAGGGAAGGGACTGGGTTGTGTGTTGCAGCATAATGGGTGGGTGATTGCCTATGCTTCTAGATAATTATGTCCTCATAAGAAGAACTACCCTACCCATGATTTGGAGTTGGCAGCGGTCATCTTTGCTCTAAAGTTATG
>JAYESA010000388.1:167500-195000 GCA_036927795.1 Iris macrosiphon | reverse complement strand
ATCTCAATACCTTGAGATATCAAGGTATCTGAATGCCTTTAGATATCCAAGGTATTGAGTTTCGAGCGGGATTTTTGAGCGTTTGCCTAGGAATAGTATTGGAGTGATTTTTATATGTATTGGTATATATATTTACGCGTGCTAGCATAGGTTTTAGCTGGTTTAGGCGGGGTGCGTAGCCTAGATCGAGGTATCGGATACCGAGGGTATCCTGGTATCTCGAGGAGGCGAGTTTGAGGGTTTACTAGCTTAATGAGCTAGTTTTGACCTAGAATTTTAGGGGCACCCTAGTTTGACCTAGTTTTGACCATAATTGTCCCCGTTGACCGTAAAAGTCAATGTTTGACCTAGTTTTGACCTAGGGTTGACTTTTTAGACCCGGGTTGACTTTTTGACCCGAATTCCATCGTTCGACCTAGAATAACCCTAGAAGCCTATTTTTAATTATTTTATATCAGTTTAAATCCATAGAACCCTGTTTAACCTTGTTTTTTGTAATAGGTTCTTGCGATGCTAGTCCGGATCTCGATCCTCATCAGTTGCTCAGGACGTCAGGCGAGTACCTACCTATGATAGTTTTTATTTCCTGATAGCGTTTATATCACCTATTCTAGAACTGTAATACTTGATTCTGACATATTTGTTACACGATCTGGTACTAGTGGATCCCGTCATGAGATGCTATCCCCCTTACCGTGTTCAGCGGGTACTCTATCACGCGTATTTTATCATGTGCTTCGGGTATTGATTCTCATGTGCTATTATATGCTTCTTGTGCTTTCTCCTTCATGTGCGCGAGCTATTATCATGTACGTAGCGTGCCATGGTTGGATCCAATAGTATTAGTGGGGGAGGAGAGTAGAAGTTGGTTATGTAATCAAAGCCAAACAGTATTCATGTGTATGTCGGTTATGCAACTCATGCATAATAGAGTTATCGTAGTATTTTTCATGTGCAACCTAAGACGATCACATAACAAACTTGTGCTCAAGGCACTTAGCTAGTATTCATGTTTTCTCACATGCAGTTACTTCTCTACTTGTATTGTTCTCCAGTTTACATTGCAGCTACTTTATCTGCCCCAGCATGTATTTATTTTCTGTGCATCTTGTATACTTTTTTATTGCTCGTCATATACACCTTACCATGTATTTGGAGTTGCTTTTAGAGTTATGTACTTCGCTCCAGTCCTGACTGGGCATATTTTTTTCCAGAGGATCCTGAGAATTTCTGCCCGATATTCTACGGGCCGGGTGTCGAGGAGTGTTGTGACCCCGAGACTGAGGAGGAGCCCATCGAGGAGACGCCTTTAGCACCCTAGTTAGCTAGGTAGGTTTTCCTGGGTTGTTCCCAGTTGCTATTTTGGATAATTGTACTTTTTATTTTGCTGCTGTGAGATATTGTTGACTTGGACTGTATATTTGGATATTGTATTGCTCTTTGTGTTTCTTTATTTCTTTGTGATATCATATCATACTTTTACTCTTCTCCTAGTTATTGTGATTGAGAGCTTATATATATATATTGCGTGGTTGCCCTCCTTTTGGAGAGGATATTGACGGGTTTTGCGAGATATAGATTGTAACCTAGAACGAACCTTACAGCGTTCTATCGTCGATTCTGCGGTGTAGGCTGGACGTACCCACGACTCATGCCCAATTTTTGGGTGCGGGTCGTGACACGTTTTTGTTGGTGGCTCATGCAGGTCTAGTTTTTAGGTTTACCTATAATAAGATATAGGATATAGGCTGAGAGAGAGTGTGCTCAATCACAACTAGGACCCTTCCTGATTTCTTTTGCTATCTTTAACTTTCCTGAAATTATTTTTTTTGCAATATTATTGTCCTTCATTGATGATATCGTATCTTGTACCGTATTGACTTCTTTGGATCTGTGTTCTTCTTGATTCCATTCTGGCACTTGCTTTATTTGATTTCGGTGCTTCCCATAGCTTTGTGTCTGTATCTTTTGCTATTAGACACTATCTTGTTGCTGAACCTTTAGTTAGACTCTGCAAGATCACGACCGGGGGTGGTATCATCCTAGTAAGTGATGGCTGCAGAGACCGGAGAGTTACCTTGGGAGGCCGGGAGTATGAACCACGAGTTGTAATTCTTGATTCTTGTTTAGAACGAGTACGCACCACGAGTTATAATTTTTGATTTGCTTGACATGATTCTTGTTTAGAGTTAAACTTGACATGGTGCAAATCCCTGGTTCGAAGATGCCTTGGAGACCCTATGCCCCAGATACTTTCAGGTTCATATTGCACAAAAGGACTATTTGATAGTCTTCTAGCTAACTAGATGCATGCACGATACGCGATAGTGTTACTTAATTGTGGCATAATATAAGTGACAAGCATTGAAACGAGACAATGAGTACAAACTACAAGGTAAGCATGCAAGCATGCATTTATATGAAATATAAGCATTTACGTTGGCGCGGGTCTAAGGGTAAAATGAGGGGTGCAACCGTACAGGGATATATCGAGCGATATAATCTAGGGACGTACAGTGTAAATAAGTGAACAATGCACTACAGAGAGTATATAACGATCTACTTGGGACATAGCGGGATCTACTTGCACGAAGCAAAGGTAGCATGCGAGTGTCCATTTATAAACAAGATTTTATTTCCATGTTCTAACACAATAAATACAAGTTAGGATTATTCTCTTAGCTAGATGCGTTGTATTCTTTATTAGCATACAGGGGGTGATTCACCTAGCGACTAGCATTTATCGTCCATATTTTAAGTGTGGTGGCTAAGCAAAGACAAGTTTATCGTAGCCACCCACCTTAGCGATGATTCACCTCGGTCGAGCGATACTCCGAGTGAGCATTTAAAAGTCTAAGTCTGGTCCAAGTCTGGAAATCCTTTGCCTCAAACGAGTCTTCTCGGTAAGCAAAGCGGGCCGGGTCGTTGCACTTACGCCGTTTGAATCGGCTATCCGCTTAAATAAAATGGGTCATTACAAAATCCAGTGAGAAAAATCAACTGTATCCAGAACGGTACCTCGAAGACCTATATACAGAATATTACATCAATACAAGGTTTTGGAATAATAACAAGTTAAACTAGTCTATTTCTAGGTCATTGGGCCAATTCTAAGTTAAAATAGTCAAACTAGGTCAACTCTATGTCAAACTAGTCAAACTCGGTTAAACTAGCTATTTCTAGGTGGTTTGAGTCCATAACCCAGTTATTGGGTCCATACCTTGCTTACCTAGGCTATACTAGCTATTACAAGATACTAGAGTATCATAATACGAAGTATCAATACATATCAGTTATATATATATATATATATACACACTAGTTACCTATAGCTAGTACTAACTTAGTATCGATTACCGTATTTTTGAGCCATCTTTGTATCACTAGCTACCCATTTGGTATGTAATATCGTTACCCCGTGATATCTCAACTCTCATTACCTTGGTACTACTCAAGGTAAACTAGAACTAGTATTACCCATCTCTAATATTTATACTAATTAGTATATATATATATATATATATATATATATATATATATACTAACTAATATGTATCTCTAATATATACAACTACATAGATATCAACTTACTAACATCTACATATAACAATAACATCTAACACTAAGCTAATATCTAAAATTTACTAAGATATCAATTAACTAATTGTGAACACTAACTTATATATACAAACTAACTGTTAACATCAACTTACATATACACTAACAACTAATCTAACAGCCCTCTAACATATATTAATAACAACACTAACATCAATACTTACCTCTAACCCATCTAACATGTTGTCACCGATGGTTGTTCCCTATCTCGACCTTCGGTACCACGCATGGCTGCTCACATACATTAATATCCCCAAGGCCCGACTGTGCATGTGCACAGGAGCACAGTTGCTCACTGATCTGCATGTGCACAGCAAACCGACCAGTCCTTCATTATTGTCCCTCTTATTCTAGTATCTAGAACAACACCCCTCTCTTTAAGCCTATTGCTAAAGTTGATGTTTCTTATTCCTTCAGAGATGGGACAGAACCAGATCACCCCAATAAATACTTGGTTTCTCATAACCCACTGAAACACCAATTGTTCCTGAACTTGTAAACACAACACTCAAATACTTACCATGCACATTACTATACTGATGCTGATAAAAAAGACAGTAGTGCAATACGCTGCTATGGCATCTGCCACCACTGCTGCCTTAGCCAACATATGATACACAAAATCCCCTACATACAGCACCAATTACTACATCTCCTTGTCAAGCACTCTTATAAGCCATACACAGGACACAGCTACACCTTCACACCAACTGACAGGCATCACTAAATGTTAATATACTGCAAACCCAATACCTCCACATACCAAGTATAAGACACCAAACACCAACTCCTCTAGTGTATTGATTGATGTTGCTTTACTTTATTTGCTTCCCAGTTATTTTCCCCATATACAATCAAAGTTCCTACACATCCTTTCCCTCCTTAACATACTGCTACTGCTACTGCCTCCTATTCCCTTTAAAACTGGGACATACCCTATCTAATGTCCTATCTTGCTTGCAAGCTCTGTTGCTTGCAAGTTGCTAATGTTGCAGCAGCGGCTAAGTTGAATCCACTGTGCAAAAACCTGATCACCATGCTCCCTAACCTAGCTCCTAATGCAACCCGATCCCAAGCACAGTATACTACAACAAACTCTTACACATACAAATACACACAAATATACACACACACACACTCACTCACATCGATATATATATATATATATATATATATATAATTAAAACTTATATATACCTATTCTAATGAGTACTTAAATATATAATCAGGAGTAAAACTGAGAATCAAGCCAAGAATGACCAACTTATAATTTCAACAAATACGTAGTGTGCATCCCATGATACGCCATGATACACTCATGATACGCACCCCAAACCTATCCAAACTCAACCCAAATTCTATTCACTAGTTCTAAATAGCAATTAGAACCTATTCTAAGTGCTAACACATCAATCCAAGTGTCATAGCACAATTTTACATATCTGTGGCACCCGTGTCGAAGAAAAAACAACCAAATCAACCCGTATCACTAAATTGCCATGATACGGCCTATATGTACCTAATTATGGACACGATACTAGGCTTACAACACTAGAACAAACATAAAACCATCAATCTCACCTATTGACAAATACTTGGTGTACCAATCTCAGATTTTCCCTAAAATTGACACAAAACACATGGTAACTTCCAAAATAGGGGTCCCTAGTAGTCCATTCTTCTTCCTATAAGTAGATATAGTCCATAGGTGGGTTCCTAATGATTAAACTGCATATTTAGAGTCTAATTAGAAGGAAAAAATAGAATTGTATCTATTGGAAGATGGATTCCCAATGTAAGTCTCCAAATGGACACAAAGAGCCTTCGACTTGTGCTCTCTTTACCACCTTGTAGATCCTTATCTTCTCCTTGCTCCTAGAGTCTCCAATGGTGAAGTAGGGATGGATTATGATAATATTTGGTAGAGATTTGATGTAGGTTTGGTGGAGGAAATAGGAAATTTAGGGAAGAACACTTAGATCTAGAATTTTTGGAATAAAATAAAATAAGGAGAGAGAGGACTCCTCTCTATACATGGCCGTCCCCCGTGACTTGGCTCCCAAGCATTGGTTAATGACTAATATGTCCCTATGGACTTGTCATGATGAATAATAATTAAGGGAGAAGCTTCCACTCTTAATGGTTGGCTAATTAATCACTTAAATTAATGAAATGGCTCAAGTTTAGTCTAACTAATATTGGTCCATGACAAGTCTAGTTAGGTCCAATTAGGCTCACTAACTACTAGTCTAACTAATGACTAACAACTAACCATTAACCATATACAAGATACAATATATAACTATACCAAATTTATTGTAAAATAAATTTAAACCAAATATTTCATTACTAATGATTGAAAATAAAAATACCACTCAATACCATATTAATAATATTACCAATAATAGGAAAAGACAAAAATATTCCTCTCCGAAAAAGTGGTAGTGACAACTCTACCCCCCTTGGAAAAATTGTCCTCAAAATTTAAGGCATCGCTCCTCTCTCTGGGCCAGTCATCACCATTTCATAAAAGTTTTACTACGGTCAAACCCCCAACAATCATAGTCCAAGACATAATCCTGCAATTCTACTGAACAAATAACCATGCATGGGTATAATCTCTAACTATTACAATCTCAATCAGGGTCACTTTCTAACTATACCTTAGCTAAATTATTTAACATCATGGGTTACTACATCCAATACTACTGGTATACTATGGTTCTAAGCCATGGGTATACTTTTCTCAATGGCACACACTACCCAGAATATTATACTACACCTCTATGATACTACCTTCCTTTATTTGTGTAATACCCCATTCCGCTCAAGCGGACTGCCAATTCAAATGGCAAAAGTGCAATATCCCGACCTGCTTTGCTCAGGCGAGAATACTTGTTTGAGGCACAGGATATCCAAACTTGTCCCTTCAGGAGTTCAGCTTAGGCTTTCAAAGGCTCGCTCGGAGTATCGCTCAACCGAGGCAAATCATCGCTAAGGTAGGTGGCTACGGTAAATTTGTCTTTGCTTAGCCAGCACTCCTAAAATATAGAACAATATATGCTAGTCGCTAGGTAAATCATCCCCTACATGCTAATAAGAATACAACGCATCTGGCTAAGGAGACAATCCCAACTTTTATTGCTTATGCTAGAACATAGAAATGAAACATTGCTAATATTGAGACCCTCGCATGCTACCTTTGCCTTGTGCAACTGGACCCTGCTATGCCTCGATAGGACAATATGTATATTCTCTTCTTAGTGCACTGTTCACTTGTTTACACTGCACGACCCTAGATAATATCGCTTGGGAAGTCCCTTTACAGTTTTAATCCTCGGCTTAACTTCGGGCCTGAGCTAACGTGAATGTTTATGAATGCATGCTTGCCTGCTTATAAGTTAACTTGAATATTGCCTTGCCTCAGTATTTGCCACACAAAATCATGCCACAACCAAGTAACACTATCGCGTATTGTTTATGCATTGAGTCAGCCAGAAGACTATCGAATAGTCCTTCTGTGCAACTGAACCTGCAAGTATCCGGGACAGTTAAGTCACTAAGGCAGTCCCTGCACCAAGGGAATGTATCAAGGCAAGTGGAACACTGATTGAGAATCATATCAAGTTTATATCTGAATGATATTCACACCAAGTCTACCTCTGAACGAGAATCCTGCCAAGTACATCAAGAATCATAGCTCGTAGAGCAATGTTCGTTCAGAACAAGAATCATGGATTATCATGTCAAGTTATGAAAATTGGAAAGACCCTGACCAGCATATTGCGGATAACTTGTTAACAAGTGAGATCCTTGGATCTCTGTTCCTACGGACGACCACCGGGGCACTGGGGCTGATCCGATCCGGACGTAACCCTATTTAGTCTGCCTGTTTCAGGCAGAATGGCGTGTAGCGCCTGTGAACTATCCTTTACGCCATTCTTGCTCATAGACTAAAGTAGTCGCCTGTTTCGGAAGGAATGAACTGAGTCGCCTATTTTAGAAGGAATGACCTGTAGCGCTCATGATCCTTGAGTTGCACGTCATCTTCTTTCATGTACTATACCCGCCCTTTATGGCTATGCCAGCGACTCCTGTTCATATAGATAAGTTATCCACGCTTTGCGGCTATCCGCGTACGAGTTATTACATCAGGTCAAGAACATCTGAAATACCTGAACGATCATAATACAATCATATATATGGAGCAGTGAACGTATTATGCAACCCGCCTGAGGAATCCTTAATTCTTGTGCATCCGAAACATAACCTCGCTCGTGACACTTGTTTTGCATAAGATATTTGCCTGGATCTTATTATATGAATACTTGTGCTTGAATTAGCTTGGTTTGCTGTAGACAGGGAAGGACAAATGGTAAGTTGGTAAGTCTCACCGTGCTTCCTCTTATATCGCACGACGCACTGCCACACGAGTTAGGCTATTCAATATTTCCATAAAACTGATCCTAAGATAACTAGAAAAATAATATAATAGTTGGTGCACGGAACCTATGTTACGTGTTTGGATTTATCGAGTGGGCGAGTAGCCTCTCCACCAGTGCATTCATGTACTGATAATCCACCAGGTTGTTTGCAGGGTACGGGAGAACCTCGTTCGGTGTGGATGCGTCCTTCGTGCGTGCTAAGGCATGGAGTTCACTCTGTAGCCTTGGAGCATTGCGATTACAAGATTGAAGCACGTATACAATACATAATATTGGAACATCGCCTGTATCATTCCACAAATATAGCCAATTGGCACGCTTTTACTGTTTCAGAGAGAGAGACTTGAGCGACTTGTAAACTCGGCTATGCGCCGCTTGTAACACTTGTTTGAAACAATAAAGAGTTTGCTTTGCTTCTACTTGTGTTATTCAATACTTTCACTATTGTCGACTCAGTGAAATTGTTACCAAATTGCCTATGCGTTCATAATTTCGCTGCACTCGGACATTTTGAGCGACTATATGGCTTAGACCTCTTACCGCCAGCGAATGAACTACAGCCTTGCACGGGCGCGGCTCACGCTTGTGCGGAATCACGCACAGATGGGCCAAAGCGATCGTCCTGCGGGAGCGCTGGTCGGTGATTCTCGCCTAGCGGGGAAGGCCGATTAGCCTGCGGGAGATTGGGGCGATGACAGATTGGTATCAGAGCTTTGCTACACGCCTTTGGACTTTATTTTGATTTTTTCAGTTTCAAAAGCTCGTTCGTGGGTTATGTGCATACTCTATTTCTATGTCCCAATAGAATATTCCAACAATGAGTCTAAATACTTTTAAAAAGTGCATGGGAATGATATGATTGCTTGTATAGAAATTGTAGTGCTTAGGCCTTTGTGCCAACCTGTGCTAGTCCCTTTGGGAATAGACTCGTGCTGGAAACACAACTTATGTGCAAAACCGAAATGCCTATACATGTTTGCTCAATTAGTTAGTGCCAATCAAATATTGCCCGAACGGTTAGCTTCACACACAGCCTTTCGGCTAAGATGTATTGAGTATCGCGCCAAGACCCTTTGGCGCAAAGCTAGTTGCAAATGAGATTTGGATATCGTTCAGGAATAAGGCAAGTCAGACTTAGAATGCCAACCGATAGAAACATTCTCAAATTTATCGCTTAGGGGAATATAAAAATCGTGCTTAGATTTTGGGAAAATATCTTCAACGATATTTCGTATCGGAGGATACAAATCAAATATGGATTTAATTAGATGACTCAATTCCGAGTGGTGTATGGATTATCTAGAAATATCCAAACGGATTCATAAGTCTCGTACGATAATCAGATTGAACGATTTGAGATTGTCTTAAATAAATGATAAGGCTTATATCAAATTAGGATTGTGGAATTGGAAATTAGTATCTTGGTTAAGTAAACTTGTTGGAAACTTAGAGGATCGTACGAGCGATTTCAGATTAAAACAATCGGACTAAACTTAAATATAATATCGCTCGAATAGAAGTTATCTCGAAATGAATATTGTGTTTCGATGAAAGAGATGAACGATAATGAATTTGACTTAGAGTTTGGAAGAACGATCTTGAAATCAAGTTCAAAACGATAACTCTCAAAATCGATCCCAACGAGAACGGTTATCCTACGGGAGCACCGGCGTGGTGATTTTACATACGACGGGGATGATCGAACTCACGGGAACATGTTTGGTGATTATTCCTAAAAAACTCGACGAATGGAACGTATCAAAATTTGAATGGTCTTGGACGATTTACCAGACGGTAATATTAAAGTTGGATGATTTTACTAGACGAATTATAATCACTGCATGAATGGACATGACTTGGTGAAAATAATAAGGTATATTGATCATGTCGATGATAACCATAACGTTCAAATGTTCTTGTCTTGTGTGAACGTAACTCTATACTCGTGCATGCGTCACACCCAAATTAGGACGATTATCCAGCGGAAGCATTGACGTGAGGATCTCATGTCCAACGAGGGTGCTTGAACTTGCGGGAGACCGAGGCGTGACAACTTATGGATCGTCTTGACTTTTGGTTCGGTATGATAAGACGAATTTAGAATGCAAGTGAATCAAAAATATTTTGAGGATAAGTTAGCCAAAAATTTGAAATAAATAAATTATGCTTAATGGTTTCGTGAACGGATACATGAATCAGGTTGAACGACGTAAATTATAATTTAAGGGTTTAGAATCGAATCTTGGCTTGGTGGATTAGACTCGGAATGGATAGGGATTCTATAAAAAATATGTTTGGAGGGATAAACTATGCAAATTACTAGGATTGTCCTGCATCTCGAATATTATGGATTTTACTGAACGGACTCGTCCCCCGTGCAAGCGAACGTGTTAATGAGTGTAGGAAAATCTGTGCTCGATATTTAAAAATCTGAGTGAAAATGAGCTTGGGTAGAATACCCCGTACAAATAAACAATGGTTTGACCCTAGGAATTGGGGCGAGCATTGTACGATGTATCACACGCTTGAACTTGTACCTATGACCTTGTGAGCTGACCTAGAAATTAGGCAGACGACCCTATGCCGAGTGAATGAACCTGTGTTACCGACTTTACCATATTGTTTGAACAAAACTACAGAACTGAGGCAGCAAAACTTAGGGTTAGGCTTGAGGACGATAACGTTCGCTATGTTGACCCGAACGGATAGATGCTAGTCGGTAAACCGAATAGATCGTGCTTAATGGTTATGCAAATACTTGATTAAGTTATAAAGAAAATGATATAAAAATTGGATTGACCCTATTGAAAGTATCCTGGTGATGCATAAAGACCAGAACCCTTGAAATTTCGTAAGTAGCTTGTCCGATTTTACTATCTCAAAGTTTGGTTAAATGCATATGTTTGAGGGACGCCTTGAACGTGTGCATGATCCAAGACCCAAGAGATGTGAAACTCGAGTGCCAAGAGTTTGTTATCACTAAGTTGGTTGACATACATATGTTTAAGGGGCACTTCGAATATGTGCACGATCCAGACTTGCGATATGCTGATCTCGATGCTAGTGCAAGGGAATATCCATCTGAACAAGTATAACGACTTGAATAAGTTTGCCTCAGCCCTAGATCGTTAATCAAGATCAATTGAAACGTACTCCGCGTTAAGCAACATGTCCCGCGCTATGGCGCAAATGAGACTGACTCGACAATACAAGCGACATGGAGTAAGGATTGAGTAGGAAATTGTGTTCAAACAAATATAGTGGTACAGATTGCTGCGCTTGAGTAAGATTCGATAGTACGATAGAACGACTTTCCCTCAGGAAGTCTCGAGGACGCAACATTTTCTGAGTGTTATATGATGTAATACCCCGGTCTACTCAAGAGGACTGCCGATTCAAACAGCAAAAGTGCAATGTCCCGACCCGCTTTACTCAGGCGAGAATACTCATTTGAGGCAAAGGATATCCAGACTTGTCCCTTCAGGAGTTCGGCTTAGGCTTTCAGAGGCTCGCTCGGAGTATCGCTCAACCGAGGCAAATTATCGCTAAGGTGGGTGGCTACAGTAAACTTGTCTTTGATTAGCCAATACACCTAAAATATGGAACAATACATGCTAGTCGCTAGGTGAATCCACCCCTGCATGCTAATAAGAATACAACGCACCTAGCTAGAACATGGAAATGAAACATTGCTAATATTGAGACCCTCGCATGCTACATTTGCCTTGTATAACTGGACCCTGCTATGCCTCGATAGGACAATATATATATGCTCTTTTTAGTGCACTGTTCACTTGTTTACACTGCATAACCCTAGATAATATTGCTCGGGAAGTCCCTTTACGATTTTACTCCTTGGCTTACCTTCGGGCCCGAGCTAACGTGAATGTTTATGAATGCATGCTTGCCTGCTTATAAGTTAACTTGAATGGTGCCTTGCCTCAGTGTTTGTCACACAAAATTATGCCACAAGCAAGTAACACCATCGCGTATTATTCATGCATTGAGTAAGCCAGAAGACTATCGAATAGTCCTTCTGTGCAACTGAACGTACAAGTATCCGGGACCGTTAGGTCACTAAGGCAGTCTCCGCACTAGGGGAATGAATCAAGGCAAGTGGAACACTGATTATGAATCATATCAAGTTTATATCTGAATGATAATTACACCAAGTCTACCTCTGAACGAGAATTCTGCCAAGTACATCAAGAATCCCAGCTCGTGGAGCAATGCTCGTTCAGAACAAGAATCATGGATTATCATGTCAAGTTATGGAAATTGGAAAGACCCTGACCTGCATGTTGCGGACAACTTGTTAACAAGTGAGATCCTCGGATCTCTGTTCCTGCGGACGGCCACCGGGGCACTGGGGCTGATCCGATCCGGACGGAACCCTGTTTTGTCTGCCTATTTTGGGCAGAATGATATGTAGCGCCTGTGAACTATCCTTCATGCCATTCTTGCTCATAGACTAAAGTAGTCGCCTGTTTCAGAAGGAATAACCTTTAGCGCTCCTGATCCTTGAGTTATACGTCATTTTCTTTCATGTACTACACCCGTCCTTTATGGCTATGCCAGCGACTCCTTTTCATATAGATAAGTCATCCTCGATTAGCGGCTATCCATATGTGAGTTATTACATCAAGTCAAAAACATCTGAAACACCTGAATGATCATAACACAATCGTATATATGGAGCACTTGAACGTATTATGCAACCCGCCT
Organism: Iris macrosiphon; assembly: GCA_036927795.1. Classification (NCBI taxonomy): domain Eukaryota; kingdom Viridiplantae; phylum Streptophyta; class Magnoliopsida; order Asparagales; family Iridaceae; genus Iris; species Iris macrosiphon. The sequence continues at coordinate 182,212 of JAYESA010000388.1, read as the reverse complement.
GAGGAATCCTTAATGCTCGTGCATCCGAAACATAACCTAGCTCATGACACTTGTGTTTGCATAAGATATTTGCCTGGATTTCATTATATGAATACTTGTGCTTGAATTAACTTGGTTTGCCGTGGACAGGGAAGGACAAATGGTAAGTTGGTAACTCTCACCGTATTTCCTCTTATATCGTACAACGCACTGCAACACGAGTTAGGCTATTCAATATTTTCATGAAACTGATCCTAAGGCAACTAGAAATATAATATAATAGTTGGTGCACGGAACCTATGTTACATGTTTGGATTTGTCGAGTTGGCGAGTAGCCTCCCCACTAGTGCATTAGTGTACTGATAATCCACCTGGTTGTTTGCAGGGTACGGAAGAACCTCGTTCAGTGTGAATGCCTCCTTCATGTGTGCTAAGGCATGGAGTTCACTATGGAGCCTTGGAGAGTTATGATTATGGGACTGAATCACATATACAAGACATAATATTGGAACATCGCCTGTATCATTTCACAAATGTAGCCAATTGGCACGCTTTTACTGTTTCAGAGAGAGACTTGAGCAACTTATAAACTCGACTATGTGCCGCCTGTAACACTTGTTTGAATCAATAAAGAGTTTTTTTTACTTTTACTTGTGTTATTCAATGCTTTCGCCATTGTCGACTTAGTGAACTTGTTACCAAATTGCCTATGTGTTCATAATTCTGCTGGAGTCGGACATTCTGAGCGACTCTGTGGCTTAGACCTCTTACCGCAAATGAATGAACTACGGCCTTGCACGGACGTGGCTCACGCTCGTGCGGTATCACGTCTAGATGGGCCAAAGTGATCGTCCATCGGGAGCGCTGGCGCGGAGATTCTCGCCTAGCGGGGACGGCCGATTAGCCTGCGGGAGATCGGGGCGATGACAATCTGTCTCGGTTCTTGCAATTACCTAAACTGCTTAACATCCTTCTTGCAAATAAAAACTTGTGTACCCTATTGGCATACCCTTACAGATCTAGAATATTCTCAATAGAATGCCTACCCATATCTTGACGCCAACTACACAAGGCACTAGATTTTATTTGCCACTTAGATGATACTCTCGTACTTGGTTACTCATGTCTCTCCTCTGTACTTAGTACACTTATCCACTAAAAATTCTTGTACTTAAACCTCCATAATATTTGAGGTACTCTGAATCTTGCCACTAGGGTACTCTTTCTATTCTGATACTTGGTATAAACTCATATTGTAACACCTATTAATCACTCTAGGGTTCTCATATTATTTAGTATTGCAATACATATACAAATACCTCCTGGCCATTACGACATCAAGATATCTCACTGATATTCTTATATCCATTAGACTATTTCCTGATACATACTACTTCTATACTCCAAAAGACTAGCAAGATACTATGACTACTAAACTGACTTCTATATAGGTTACCCTCCTTACTTACTGCCTGGAACACTTGTATTCTTACTCATCACTACCCTTCATCTATACACAAGATATTTACTGATACTAGTGTCATGATCCACACCCGAAAAATCAGACATGAGTCATGGGTACGTCCAGCCTATGCCGCAGAATTGACGGTAGAACGCTATCTAGGTCACAACTATCTATATCTCAAAATAACCTGTCAAGATAACCTCTCCAAAAAGAGGACAATATTACAATATATACATAAACTCAATCAAAATAACTAGGGGATGAGTAAAAGCATGATAAGATATCAACAAAAGAAACAAAGAATCAAAGAGAGCAAGTACAATATCCAAAATATACACTCGAAGTCTAAGAGTCTTCAATATCTCACAGTAGCAAAATAAATAATACAGTCATCCAAAACCAACTGGGAACAAACCCAGTGAAACCCACCTAGCTATACTAGGGCACTAGAGGCGTCTCCTCAGCTAGGACGGGCTCCTCCTCTATCTCAGGGTCGCAACAATCATCGACACCTGGCCTATAGTAAGTCGGGCAAAAGTCCTCAGGATCCTCTGGAAAAATATATCCAGTCAGGATTGGAGCGAAGTACATAACTCTGAAAGCAACTCCAAATACACGGTAAGGTATATATGACTAGCAATAGAAAAGAATACAAGATGCACAGGAAAGTAAATACATGGTAGAACTGATAAAGTAACTCTAATGTAAAACTGGGGAATAATACAAGTAGTAGAGAAGTAACTGCATGTGAGAAAATAGGAATACTAGCTAAGTTCCTTGAGCACAAGTTCGTTATGTGATCGTCTTAGGTTGCACATAATTTATTCTACGATAACTCTGTTATGCGTGAGTTGCATAACCGACATACACATGAATACTGTTTAGATTTAATTACATAACCAACTTCTACTCCCCTCCCCCACTAATACTCTTGGATCCAACAACGACACGCTACGTACATGATAAATAACTCGCGCACATAAAAGCGAGAGCATACGAAGAACATGAGAATCAATACCCGAAGCATATGATGAAATACACGTGATAGAGTACCCGCTGAACACGGTAAGGGGGATAACATCTCATGACGGGATATAACTAGTACCAGCTCATAAAACAATGTATTAGAATCAAGTATTAATAGTTCTAGAACAGGTGATATATACGCTATCATGAAATGGAAACAATCAGAGGTAGGTACTCGCCTGACGTCTTGAGCAACTGGTGAGGATCGAGATCCGGACTGGCGTCGCAAAGAGCTATTACGAAAAGCAAGGTTTAACGGGGTTCTAAAGAGTTAAACAGATATAAAATAACTAAAAATAAGCTTCTAGGATTTTTCTAGGTCAAACGGGTCAAACCGGTAAAATCTGGGTCAAAAGTCAACTCAGGGTCCAAAAAGTCAACTCTAGGCCAAAACTAGGTCAAAGGTTGACTTTGGCGGTCAACCGGGGCAATTACGGTCAACTCTTGGTTAAACTAGGGTGCCCCTAAAATTCTAGGTCAAAACTAGCTCATTAAGCTACTAAATCCTCAAACTCGTCTCTTTGAGATACTGGGATACCCTCGGTATCCGATATATCAACATACGCTATACACCCCGCCTATACCCTCTAATATATATCCTAACACGTATATATATATATATATATATATATATATATATATATATATATATATATATAAGCATCACTTACCCCATACACGGGCAAAATCCAATACCTCGCCCCGATACCCAATACCTTGAGTATCTCAAGGTATTGAGATACCTCTAGCCTTACCCCTCTCTAACTCTAACTAACTAGCTAACTATCTATATATATACTTATATATATACTACTATATGTAAACATCCATATATATATATATATATATATATATATATATATATATATATATTTATATATATATATATATATATATATATATATATATATATATATATATAACCTAGTATATAGGCAATACCTCAACTTACCTCATCTCCGATACCTCAACATACCTTCAATACCTCAAGGTATTGAAATCTAATACCTTACCTCACCCTTCTCTCTTATCTCACTATCTAACCTATATATATATATATACTTACTTATACTAGTATACATATATCTACACATATATAAATATATTTATATACATATATTATATATATCTAACTATATATATATATATATCTAACTATATATATATATATATATATATATATATATATATATATATATATATATATATATATATATATATATACTAATCCGATACCTATTTACCTATTACCTATCTCAACCTATCTATCTAGATACCTATCCATCTATCTATACTAACTATATATCTATATATATAACTAATCTCTCTCTCTCTCAACTCTAGCTAAAAGGGGGGGTTATAGTTGCTATTGCTGTTGCTGCTTCTACCTGCTGCTACTGCTAACTGCTGCTGCTACCAACTGTTGCTGCTGCTGTTGCTACTGACTGTTGCAGCTACTGACTGCTGCTGCTACTGCTAACTGTTGTTGCTGCTGCTCTCTCTCCCTCTCTATCTCTCTATCTCACTCTCTCTCGATCTCTCTCAACTTACTCTCTCTTCCTCTCTATCTTTCTATCTCACTCACACACTACACACACACACACACACACACACACACACACACATATATATATATATATATATATATATATATATATATATATATATATATATATATATATATATATATATATTAACTCTCTCTCTCTCTCACAGACACACACACACACACACACACATATATATATATATATATATCAACTCTCACATATACATATGCACACAACCACAAACACAAATACACATACACACACACACTCACCCATATACATATATATATATATATATATATATATATATATATATATATATATATATATATATATATATATATAAACTCGAAAATCCTAATACACACTCCCCAAGGCTAAACCAACCCACGCACAAGCCCGAAACCTAGAAACCAAGTCGAAATGACCATTGGGTCATTTCGACGAACACTTGGAGTGCGGCTTGCGATACCTCGCGAAACGTACGCCAAACCTAATCAGAATCGACCTAAAATTTATCCACGAGTTCTAATCGATGTCTAGAACCTCACAAAAATACTAACTCTCTGATTCTTGGTCCACGGCAAAATTTCACATGCACGTGGAACCCATGTCGAAAAAAAATTCCAAATCGCCCGAAACGCCCAAAACTCTGCGATACGACCTTGCATATCCGAACGGGGACACGAATCTTCCTTCAAGACTCCCAAACACGTCTACCGAGGTCCGTCTAACCTAGGACAACACCTAAAATGGGCCAATCTCGGATTTTACCCGAAATTGACACAAAATCTTAGGTCAAAATCTCCAAACCTATCCAAACAAGTTCTAACTTCCTCCCATGGGTAGCCCTAAGGTCTAGGAAGGTTATAAACAACTAATTACATTATATTAGTGTAATCACTAAAAGAAAAGTTAGGGTTTACCTCTTGTGAGTTGAAATCCCAAGGCCAAAGTCTCCAAAAACCCCCAAATTTACCACACCAACCCTCCAAGACTCCAAACCAAGCTTCTACACCAAATCTAGGCTCTACATACCTAGGTTAGAAAGAATAAAAGATTAGGGTTTGCATTAATGAGAGAAGTAAATGAAGGAAGAGAGGGAAGGTAAAAATACTTACTTGGAGATGGAAGAAGTAAAGGAAGGAAGTAAGGAAAGAGAATGGAGAGTGGAAAAAAATAAAGAATATGGAAATGGAAAGGAAGGGGGTGGCCATGTAGGAAAATATAGGGTTAGGGTTTGAGCCTAACACAAAGACCACAATACCCTCAACTTAAGTCTTCCAAACTAGGGTTTTAGGTTTAGGGTTTCTTAAACCATTCTAACAAATCCAAAACAATACAGCTAGATAATTAAAGATAAAATAACTATTCTACACCAAGGGTTGAGTTTGACAAGGGTCTGACAAGGTCCAATAGGGTCTGACACGAGTCCAAACTAGCCAAAACCCTAAAATAACCAATAAAAATAAATACATCCAACTAATTAAATATAAATACAAATATTTATGATCAATACACAATTTACCAAATTATAATAAAAAGAAAATCCTATTTTTAGAATTGGGTAGTGACAAGCCTACCCTCCTTAAAATAATTTCGTCCTCAAAATTAAAAGACGAAACTAGGACAGGAATGCAAAAAAAAGAAAGAACCATACCTCAAGGCTCGAAAAGATAATGGTATCGCTCGCACATTTTATTCTCCCTCTCCCAGGTCGACTCACCTGGAGAGTGATGCCTCCACGTGACGCGAACCAAGGGAATAGTCTGGTTCCTCAATACCTTCTCCCGCCGATCGAGAATCTCCAACGGCTGCTCTGGATAGCTAAGAGTAGGGCCCACCATAATCTCTGAGTGATCCAATACGTGGCTGGGATCCGCCATGTACCATCTCAACTGCGATACGTGAAACACATCATGAACTCCCTCTAGCGTAGGCGACAAATCTAGCCTATACGCTATAGCGTCGACCTCTCAAGGATGCTGAAGGGTCCGACGAAACGTGGGCTAAGCTTCCCGCCTCCACCGAAGTGAATAGTGCCCCACGTCGGAGAAATCCTCAGGAACACCAGATCACCAACCTAGTACAAACAAGGTCTCAGCACTAAATCTAAAATAAGCAATCACGAGCAAACACAAGAACAAAATCTAAATTCTAAGCTATACCTCAAACTTCAAAGGTCTCCGGTAGCTATCGGCCCAATGCCGCTGCCTGTCCTGCGCCACCCGAAGTCTATCTCTAATAAGCTTGACCTTCTCCGCCGTATCCACCTCCATCTTTGGGACAAACAAAGCTCTCTCGCCTACATCATTCCATGATAACGGAGTGCGACACCTCCGTCCATACAACGCCTCGAATGGTGACATCTTAATACTGGCTTGGTAGTTGTTGTTGTAAGAAAATTCTACCAAGTGCAAGTGATCCTTCCATGAGCCTCTAAAATCCAGAACACAAGTGTGAAGCATGTCCTTGAGGGTCTGAATAGTCCTCTCTGACTGACCGTCTGTCTGCGGGTGATATGCAGTACTAAACTTGAGCTGGGTACCAAAGCTAGCCTGCAGACTCCTCCAGAAATACGAAGTAAAGCGACTGTCCCAGTCTGATACTATGCTCACAGGAACTCCATGCAGTCTGACTATCTGGCGCACATACATCTTTGCTAGTCTCTCCGTAGGCGTACCCACTTTGAATGGTAGAAAGTGGGCTGATTTGGTCAACCTGTCTACGATGACCCAAATTGTATCCTTCCCTCCTGGAGAACGGGGAAGCCCAGAAACAAAATCCATGGTCACATACTCCCATTTCCACTCCGGAATGGGTAACGGCTGGAGCAACCCTCCTGGCCTCTGCCTCTCTGCCTTCACCTGCTGGCACACTAAGCATCGGGATACAAAGCATGCTACCTCCCACTTTATCCTGTACCACCATACATGCTCTCTCAGATCTCTATACATCTTGTTGGCACCTGGATGCATAGAGTACTGGGATCAATACGTCTCCTGAAGAACCTCCTCGCGCAACAACCCACTCGGCACACATAACCTGGTACCGTGCCATAATAAACCATCATCAGCAATGGTGAAGTCATCTGATAATCCAATCTGAACCTGCGCCCTGATGCTCCTCAAGGACACATCCTCAAACTGTGTAGCCCTGATCCAGTCTATCAACTCTGACTGAATCTGCACTCCCCATATCTATATCTCAACTCCAAGCACTATCACCTCAATGCCCAAGCTCTCTAGATCTGTCAGAAGATAACGATCTGTAGTCAGGCACATAGCTACCGGATACCTACTCAGCGCATCCGCAACTACATTGGCCTTCCCTGGATGGTACTGCAACAATATGTCGAAGTCTTTCATCAACTCCAACCATCTCCTCTGCCTCATGTTCAACTCTTTTCGGGTAAACACATACTTCAAGCTCTTGTGGTTAGTGAAGATCTCCACACGCTCTCCGTATAAATAGTATTTCCATAACTTCAGAGCAAAGATAGCCGCTGCCAACTCCAAATCGTGGGTAGGGTAGTTTTTCTCATGAGGACGTAATTTCTTGGAAGCATAGGCAATCACCCTCCCATTCTGCTGCAACACACAACCCAGTCCCTTTCCCAATACATCACTATAGATAGTGAATCCTCCAGACCTTGATGGCAACGTCAATACTGGAGCTGTCGTCAACCTCATCTTCATCTCATCAAAGGCGACCTGGCACTCCTCTGACCAAATAAACTCCACGTTCTTTTGGGTCATCCTAGACAATGGCTCTATAATCCGAGAAAAATTCTGAACAAATCTCTTGTAGTAATCTGCCAGCCCCAGGAAACTCCTGACCTCTGCTACTGAACTCGGAGCACTCCATGCCTCAACTGCCATGATCTTCCTTGGATCCACCGAGATCCCCTCTCCTGTCACCACATGACCAAGGAATTCAACCTTGTCAAGGAAGAACTCGCACTTCGAAAGCTTTCCATAAAGCTTCTCCTTTCTGAGAGTCTCCAGCACTATCCTCAGATGCCCCTCATGCTCCTCTGGGATCTTCGAATACACCAAGATGTCATCTATAAACACCACCACAAACCTGTCCAGATGTTGATGGAACACCTTGTTTATCAGATTTATGAATACTGCTGGGGCATTAGTCAACCCAAACGGTATCACCATGAACTCATACTGTTCATACCTGGTCCGAAAAGCTGTCTTCGGAATATTTTTCCTTCTAACCTTCACCTGGTGGTAGCCTGTCCTCAGATCAATCCTGGAAAATACCCTCGCTCCGCTCAACTGGTCAAAGAGATTATTAATATGCTGTAGCGGATACTTGTTTTTGATTGTGAGGTTGTTCAGAGCCCTGTAGTCGATACACATCTGTATCGACCCATCCTTCTTCGGCACAAAAAGTATAGAAGCACCCCACGGAGAAGAACTAGATCTGATAAATCCCTTATCATGAAGCTCATCCACCTGCTTCTTCAACTCTACCAGCTCACTGTTGCTGACTCTATAGACATGCTGTGATATCGGCTTCGCACCTGGCACCAAGTCTATAGAGAACTCCACATCTCTGTCCGGAGGTAACCCTGGCAACTTCTCCGAAAAGACATCTATGAACTTCGCTATCAATGGATGTGGCAACCTCTGCTCTACCACCAGGGCTCCGCAGAAGACTCCCTCACTCTACTCTACTGCTCCTCTAGAAAACTCAAACTCTGGCTCTCCCGGCGGACTAAACAATAGTCTTCCTCTACGATAATCTATACTAGCACGGTGCATACTCAACCAATCCATCCCGAGTACAATATCGTAGTTCTGAAGTGGTATTATGAGTAGGCACACACTCAACTCCCAGCCTCCCAAGGTAACTCTTCGGTCTCTGCAGACATCACTGACTAGGATGATGCCACCCCCGATCGTGATCTTGCAGAGTCTAGCTAAAGGTTCAACAACAAGATGGTGTCTAACCACAAAAGATACAGACACAAAGATATAAGAAGCACCAGAATCAAATAAAGCAAATACTGGAATGGAATCAAGAATAACAGAACCTGAGATCACATTACCAACGGGCTCGGCCTCCTCAATAGTCAAGGCAAAAGCTCGTCCTTGCTGTCCTCCTTGGTGCTGCTGCTGGTACTAGGCAAACCTCTGCTACTGAGTCTGTAAAGGCTGTCCTCTCTGCTGTACTACAAGGGCTCTGGCTGGTCCCCTCTGAGCGGCACCTCCGCCCTGAGCTATACGAGCGAGTGCTGAAGGGCAATCCCTTAACTGGTGATCTGTCGCACCACATAACACGCATCTGCCCAGTCTCTTCCTACAAATGTCCCATCCGTGCCCCGACTTCCTACAGAAAGGGCAAGTGATGGCTGCCTCGGACCCTGCTGTTGTCCCTGTCTTTGCTGCTAAGGCGCCTGCTGGAAAGGCGCACGACCTTGACCCTGGTGCTGCTGAGTCTGCTGGAATGGCCTTGTCTGCTGGAAATGGGGCCTCTTGCTGGGCCCGCACTGCCGCTTGCTCCGGAAGCATCTCTACTCCTCTTGGACTTTAGCTCCAAGTTATCCTCATCCCTCTGCGCATCACTCGCAATCTGCTCGAAGGTTGCCTCGCTGTCACTCCTAGTCAAGGACTTGACCGCCATGACCAAACCCTTGCAGAACTTTTGCGCCTTCCTTGCCTCGCTCAAGCCCTCTACAAATCTGCCCAGATAGCAGAACTCTACTGCATACTCGTCCACCAGCAAGCTCCCCTGGACGAGTGTCTCAAACTGGCTCTCCAAGGCACTGAGAGCCATATCCGAAAAGAACTTCTCCTTGAAAAGCTTCTTAAAAGCCTTCCAAGTAAGTCCCGATACCGCTATCCTCGTGTTAATACGGTACCAACTAAGGGCAAGATCGAATATTTGGCTGCCCGTTGCCTCTATCTGCATGCTGTCTGGGATCAGTGCCAGCCTGAAGATCCCTTCGATATGCTCGATCTAGTCATCCGCGTACAGGATCCCCTCTGTACCCCAGAACTCCTTGGGCCGCATCCTCTGGAAGTCAATGATATTGCCCGGCCTAGGATGTTGTGCCTGAACTGCTTGTGGCTGGATCTGAGCCACTCTGTCTACTTCCGTTATGGCCACATGGTGGGCATTCGTAATGTCCAACCTCATCACATCTACCTGTTGGTGTTGTGCGTCCATCATCTTCCTGAAGAAAGCAAACAACTGCGCGGCGTCTACCTGTGCAGGAGGTGGTGGAGGAGGTACCACCAGAACAACAGGGGTAGCTCTCGGATCGACAGGTGGATGAGAATCTCTGAGAGAAGCAGATGCTCCCTCAACCGCAGGAGTGGTGAGTGGAGTGGTAGTAGCTGCCTGAAGTCGAGCAGGACGAGAGGTAGCAGACCTCTCGGTGGCAGCTGCTGGAATGGTACGGTGAGATTGTATCTTCGGAGGCATCCTGAACACAGATCAAAAGAAGTCAATACGGTGCAAGATACGATATCATCAAGGAAGGTCAGTAATATTTCAAAAAAATAATTTCAGAAAAATTAAAGATAGTAAAAGATCAGGAAGGGTCCTAGTTATGATTGAGCACACTCTCTCTCAGCCTATATCCTATATCCTATCGCAGCTAGACCTAGAAACTAGACCTGCATGGGCCACCACCAAAAATGTTGTCACGACCCGCACCCAAAAAATTGGGCATGAGTCGTGGGTACGTCCAGCCTACACCGCAGAATCGGCGGTAAAACGTTGTCTAGGTCACAATTATCTATATCTCACAATAACCTGTCAAGATAACCTCTCCAAAAAGAGGACAATATTACAATATATACATAAACTCAATCACAATAACTAGGAAAAGAGTAAAAATATGATAAGATATCAACAAAAGAAATAAAGAACCAAAGAGATCAAGTACAATATCCAAAATATACAGTCCAAGTCTAAGAGTCTACAATATCTCACAGTAGCAAAATAAATAATACAATCATCCAAAACCAACTGGGAACAAACCCAGTAAAACCCATATAGCTATACTAGGGCGCTAGCGGTATCTCCTCAGCTAGGACGGGCTCCTCCTCTATCTCAGGGTCGCAACAATCGTCGACACCTGACACGTAGTAAGTCGGGCAAAAGTCCTCAGAATCCTCTGGAAAAATATATCCAGTCAGGATTGGAGCAAAGTACATAACTCTGAAAGCAACTCCAAATACATGGTAAGGTGTATATGACTAGCAATAGAAAATAATACAAGATGAACAGGAAAGTAAATACATGGTAGAACCGATAAAGTAACTGTAATGTAAAACTAGGGAATAATACAAGTAGTAGAGAAGTAACTGCATATGAGAAAATAGGAATACTAGCTAAGTGCCTTGAGCACAAGTTCGTTTTATGATCGGCTTGGGTTGTACATGATTTATTCTACGATAACTCCATTATGCGTGAGTTGCATAATCAACATACACATGAATACTGTTTGGATTTTATCACATAACCAACTTTTACTCCCCTCTCCTACTAATACTCTTGGATCCAACCATGACACGCTACGTACATGATAAATAACTTGCGCACATGAAAGCGAGAGCACACGAAGCATACGAAGCACATGAGAATCAATACCCGAAGCACATAAAGAAATACACATGATAGAGTACCCGCTGAACACGGTAAGGGGGATAACATCTCATGACGGGATCCAACTAGTACCAGCTCATAAAATAATGTGTCAGAATCAAGTATTAACAGTTCTAGAATAGGTGATATATACGTTATCATAAAATAGAAACAATCAGAGGTAGGTACTCGCCTGACGTCCTGAGCAACTGGTGAGGATCGAGATCCGGACTGGCATCGCAAAGAGCTATTACGAAAAGCAAGGTTAAACGGGGTTCTAAAGAGTTAAACAGATATAAAATAACTAAAAACAAGCTTCTAGGGTTGTTCTAGGTCAAACGGGTCAAACCGGTAAAATCTGGGTCAAAAGTCAACTCGGGTCCAAAAAATCAACTCTAGGCCGAAACTAGGTCAAAGGTTGACTTTAGCGGTCAACCGAGGAAATTATGGTCAACTCTAGGTCAAACTAGGGTGTCCCTAAAATTCTAGGTCAAAACAAGCTCATTAAGCTAGTAAACCCTCAAACTCGCCTCTTTGAGATACCGGGATACCCTCGGTATCCGATATATCAACCTACGCTATACACCTCGCCTATACCCTCTAATATATATCCTAACTTGTTTATATATATATATATATATACATATATATATATATATATATATATATATATATATATATATATATATATATATACATATATATATATCTATATATATATATATATATATATGTATATATATATATATGTATATATATATATATATATATATATATATATATATATATATATATGTATATATATATATATATATGTATATAAAAGTATCACTTACCCCATACACGGGCAAAATCTAATACCTCGCCCCGATACCCAATACCTTGAGTATCTCAAGTACCTCTAGCCTTACCCCTCTCTAACTCTAACTAACTAGCTAACTATCTATATATATATACTACTATATGTAAACATTCATATATATATATATATATATATATATATATATAACCTAGTATATAGGCAATACCTCAACTTACCTCATCTCCAATACCTCAACTTACCTTCAATACCTCAAGGTATTGAAATCAAATACCTTACCTCACCCTTCTCTCTTATCTCACTATCTAACCTATATATATACTTACCTATACTAGTATACATATATCTACACATATATAAATATATCTATATACATATATTATATATATATCTAACTATATATATATATATATATATATATATATATATATATATATATATATATATATATATATATATATATATACTAATTCGATACCTATTACCTATCTCAACCTATCTATCTAGATACCTATCCATCTATCTATACTAACTATATATCATGCTCCATCGATATTCAAACAAAAATTTTATGATACCTAATTGATACATAGATTAATCAACTATATGAATTTAAGACTTTCTAGAACATGCATGCTGACACTGATACCAACTCCTGGAATCACCATTGATACTCTCTAATATCCCACCATTGGTACCAATAGTAACTATACTGACATCTACCATAGAACTGTTGCTACAAAGGTACTGCACTATGAGTTATCTCTAACCGATGCCTATAGCTCACTTGTCCAACCAGGATCTACTCTCAGACTCACAAGTTACACTCCCAATAATCAACACTGATACTCAAAGATACAGACCTAATTACAAGTCACTAAACTATTACACTATCAAAAACCCCTATGAAATGAAGCTCTACAAGGAACTGGACTAAAGGAACTGAAGGTATCTCTACTTCTAAGCTAAAGAATGATGGAACAAAATCCTATAATAATAGGAGTAAAAAAGTATTGAGATGATACTTTAAGAACCAATTTAAGATACAATCTGATAATCATTCGCGTCTATCCAAAATTATGATACTCAGAATCCTCGCCACGCCAGTAAGCATAGCTGTGATAAACGATAGATTCCATAACTAAGGTATGCACCTCTATAATCATGTCATCTAGAATCCTCGCTGTGCCGACTAGTATAGCTGCGAGAAATTCTAAATTTTGTAACTAAGATATGTACATCCGAAGTCAGGTCCCTACGTTCTGCCATGCCAACTAATATGGCTGCGATAATCTCTAGGCTCTATAACCAAAGCAGATGATTTACCTTTCTCTCTGTCCTCATCATCATATGTTATCAGAAGATACCATAATTTAGTCCGTAAAAATTTATCTCAATATTAAATTAAACTCAATAATAAACACCAATAATTAAATTCAATAACCGATCATCAAGAATCAAATTCAATAACAACAAGTGAGAGTAAACGAAAACAAGAGGAAGAGATTTGAATAAGAATTATAGTAAGTTTCTCAAGGGTCATCCCAGAAATCTCTCAAGAAATTCTAAATTTGTGAGTGAGTATTATCATCCTAGTATCATATATCATATATCCTATCGTAGGCTCGCAGCAGTACAACTAACTCGTCGCACTACCACGATATCATACAACTTTCGAAGCCTGATCTGCATGGGCCACCATAAAAATTTGTCATGACCTGCACCCGGATGATCGGACACGAGTATGTAGGTACGTCCAGCCTACGCCGTAGCATCGGCAGTAGAACGCTGTCTAGGTCATCACTATCTAACTATCAATCATATTAATACAGCTAGTTCTATCATGTACTCAATCATAATATCTAAAGGAAGAATAAACAGGGATGATAATCCAAATAAGATTCTAGAGAAAGGAAACTAGACAAGATATGGAAAGGAACATTAAACTAGATCTCTACAGTTGTCACCTCAAGTCCACAGTATTAGAGCAGTCTTGTCTATGGAATCTCTCTGATATCCCAGAATGCAGAGAATAATTCTCACTGAAAAATATTATCAGTCAGGAATGGAACAAAGTATAAAACTCTGAAAGCAGTTCCAAATACATGGTAGAGCATATATGACAAATAATAGAAAAGAATATAAGATAACTAGTAATAGAAAATAAAAATAAACTAGAGTAAATATGTGACTGGAATGATAGAACATGCAATATGGAATAACTACAATTAATATAATAGATAAAACTAGCTAATGTGCCT
>JAYESA010000388.1:152500-165000 GCA_036927795.1 Iris macrosiphon | reverse complement strand
GCGACTTTTGTAAAATATATCTCCACTTTGTGTACGCTAGTCAAAATGCGATAAAACTTGCACCATTGGATTCATGGTATCACGTTGGTCCTGTGACCCAAGTTTCACGCAATTCTAAGACAGTTGACCAAGCCGCCTATTCGCGGGCCCTACGGTTTGACTTGAAGGGCGAATTTGTGATCGGCTCACCGGAATTTAAAATTGGATATACCGTTGAGTTCGTATCGATGTTTAAAAATTTTTTGACCTATAATTTATCCCATTTAGAGACCTTTACCTCTGGGATGCTTTTCGGTGCAAAGTGGGCCACATATGGACCCCGCTTTGACCCAAAATTATCGTTTTGCCCCTGTGTCCACATTGGACGAAAGGATAATATTTTCTAGCTATCTCGCTGATTCTGGGAACGTTGGTGATGTTTATTTCAGCATCCGGAGACATTCTTTCGGATGCCATAGTTTCTAATCCCTGGTGCTTGACGTTTGGACGTTTATATTTTGCAGATTTCTTGCCGGGCAAGTATACCTTGCCAAATTGCTTGCAATAGTTTACATGCTTATCATATTTTAATATATTCATTATATATGTGTTTTATTTAGTCATAATTATATTCAATATATGTTGACACACACTTGACACATAGTATCATGGAAGGAGAGGATAATCAGTAGGCGTATGGGCTACCCATTCTGGTAAACCGTAGTAACTAGCACGCACTATGGTAGTTGTGTCGCAATGGTCGCTACCCTCGAGGTATGTTAATTTCTGGTGTCGCGATAGTCACTACCCTCGAGGTATGATGGCTTCTGATGTATATGGACGTGTGTGTGAGTTGTGAGATAGCATGTCTAGCCTACACCTACCCATACGTTGAAAGGTTGTCCTTATTATGCATTTATATAGATTGTCTAGTACAGCGTACTTATATATTTTATGTCTATTATTTATGTTAACTGTATTCAATTGGCATGCTTCTATGTATCTTGTTACGTCCCTCTGAGGACCTGGTCCCTTTCCAGGTGCAGACGATCTTGACTATTCGCAGGAGCACGGATCAGGACTTGCTACTTCTCTCTCTTTCAAGGAGGTCTTCTCTTAGAGCCTCATTGTTCATTAGATGTACTTATTTTGTTCCTCTTATATTCTAGTTTGGTAGTGGATTTGTCTCCACCCAACTACTTGTTCTTATCAAGCATTTTATAGTTGATTCAGTTATATAGTTGATTGGTTATTTGATTCTGTGGATGAGATCTAGTTATGCTCTGTGACTTATAACATAAATCTATACCACTTGTGAATGGTAATTCATAATACAGCGTACGTATGTATTATGGTTTCCATATATTAGAGTTGCCATATACATACGGCTGTCATGCTTACGTATTCCTAGTCCTACATAGTTTGGGACTAGGGCGTGACATATTTTTATGGTGGCCCATGCAGGTCTAGAGCATATTATCTTAGTTACGTTACTATACCAAGCAAGCCTGCACATAGGATTAGAATATAGGATCTCATCCACTTATTTAATCACCTCCCTTGATTTTATTTCGCATTCCTATTTGATAGCTTGTATTACATCTTGCTTGATCCTTTCACAACGTCAATCTTATCTTTTCTTTCGTGCTTGATAGGGGTTAGGAAGGTGACTTGTACTAGGTATATACACTATATTATTCAATAACACTATTAGTTAAATTCTTGTAAGTTGGGTAGTATGCCTCATAACCTAGTATCGCATAGCCCTTTTGACCCATTAATAAAGTATAACTAAATGACACCAACAATAGGCTTGCATAAGAAGATAGTATTTACCCAGACTGTGGAACTTAGAGGCCTATACCCCCATTTGGTCGACTAGAGATTTAGATAAGAAGTTAGTATGGCAACTGTAGAGGCACAACACCGGACGAGTCTTATCTTCTTTCTGAACTTGAATTATTTTGTACCTTCCTTCATCATAATCCAGCGTACTAATATTTTATTGACTACCTCCGCTTATGCTGCTATTTTATAGCCTAATTTTGCAAGTTTATTCTTTTATCGAGCTTGTTCATGACATATGTGTTATTGGGGATGCCTATTAATACATTGTCTAAATCAGAATCAGTGTATTACGGTCTGATCAACCTTAATGCACTTGGTTCGCTCTTTGCATGACTACTTTACGTGGATTAAAATATAGCTGACTCAGCATGTTAGACGAATATACTTGCCCTTTAGTGTAACGTCCCAGTCCCAAAATACGTAAGACCAGGAATACGCGATATGCCAGCTACGTATTCGACCAGACTCTGGCCCGACTCGAATATGTATAAGCTATAATAAAGGGCACTATCTAAAGATCCCGTATATGTAAACATTTAAGTCTCAATCCATAATGAATAGAAATATACAAGAAAGAGCTACATGTGCTAAAGTCGGCCGCCCAATAACACACCAACTCGAATAGACTCGAGAAGAAATATGAGTCTATAAAAACTAGGCTACAACAGCAGATGAATAAATAATATAAAGTAACCATAATGCCGGTAGAAATGATCTGAGTACCTGGTACCAATGCCTGCAAGACCAACAACTCCATCAGCGACTCCAAATGCTCTGTAATCGTCTATACTGCAAAACTGGCAAGGGACCAGGTCCTCAGAGGGACGTAACAAGGTACAAAATACAACATGCCAAAGTAAAATAGAAAGAAATAAGTGCAACGACGGTATAGTCTTGCATAACCACCTAAGTGAGACACAGTTTAAATTCAATGTTCGACGCGTGGGTTATCCAAAATAAAACCGTAGCTCCGAACACAGAGACACACGGGGTGTACCGTAGCTCCGAGCACAAAGTCACACGGGTGATACTACTGCTCCGGATACAGGAACACTACATAATCTGAATATATACGTATATAAGTGCGTACAGAGGAGCCCAAGCGTCTAGTAACTGTCTTCCCCATCCCAAGCGATCAACGATTGTATCATAATTTTGTAGATGGGATATTCCCACAAAGTCTAACACAGGTCGGCACAAATGCCTTTGTATCACAATTTTGTATAAGCAATCATATCACTCACATGCACTTTTAAACATATTTAGACTCATTATTTGGAATATCCCATCGGGTCAACGAGAGAGAGTGTATGCATATAACCCACGAATAAGCTTTCAAAACTGAGAAAATCGATAAAAAGTCCAAAGGCGTAAAGCCATACTCTGATACCAATATGTCATACCCCGATCTCCCGCAGGTAATCGGCCGTCCCCGCTAGTCGCAAATCACCACGACAGTGCTCCCGCGGGACGATCTAACCTATATGGGCATGATGTCGCACGAGCGTAAGCCGTGCCCGTGCAAGGCCATGATCTGAACAGACGGTAAGATGACTAAGCTACAAAGTCGCACAGATAGTCCTAGTGTAGTGGAATAAAAAATGCACAAGTGATTGGTAACAAGTTCACAGAGTTGTCAATAATAGAATCATTGAATAATATAAGTATAGAGGTAAAACAAGCTCTTAATTGATATTAGACAAGTGTTACAGCCGGCGCTAGGCCAAGATTACAAGTCTTTCAAGCCTCTTTCTCTCTCTCTCTCTCTCTCTCTCTCTCTGAAATAGTAAAAGCGTGCCAAGTGACTATATTTGTGGAATGATACATAGGCGATATTCTAATATTATGTCTCGTATATGTTCTTCAGTTCTGGACGTAACGCTCCAAGGCTCCAGAATGAACTCTATATCTTAGCACGCACGAAGGGGGCATCTCCACCGAACGAGGTTCTCCCATACCCTGCAAGTAATCTGGTGGGTTATCAGTACATAAATGCACTTATGGAGAGGCTTTTTGCCTGCTCGAGAAATACAAACGTGGTATATAGGTTTCGTGCACCATCTATTAAGTTATCTTTTTAGTCTTGTCTTAGGATCAGTTTTATGGCATTTATGAAAAGCCTAACTTGTGTGGCAGTGTGCCATACGATATAAAAAAAATACGGCGAGACTTACCAACTTACAATTCGTCCTTCCATGTCCAAGAAAAACTAAGTTAAATCAAACATGAGCATATATATAATAAAATCTAGGGCAATAACATAAGCAAGCAAAGTGCATGTGCGAGATGCTATTTCGAAGGCACAAGTTATACGGATTATCAAGTGTGTTACAGAAGATGTTCAAGTATTCCATATATACAAGTGTGTTATGCTCATTATCGTTCAAGTGTTTTTGATTACTGGATGAGATGCATTGACTCGCACGCGGATTGCCGCTAAGCGAGGATGACTTATCTATATGAACATGAGTAGCTGGCAGAGCCATAAAGGACGAGTTATAGTCTCAGAGCGATATTAGATGTGTGAGGTCAGGAGTCGCTACACACCACCTTTGCCCGGGACGGTATTGTCACTACCCGATTCTAGAAAATAGGGTATTTTTTTATTTCTATTTGATAAATTGTGTATTGTTTATTATTAATTATAATTATATTTAATTAGTGATTGTATTATTTTTATTTGATTGTTTTAGGGTTTTGGCTAGTCTGAACCCGTGTCAGACCCTAGTGGACCCATGTCCAACCCAACCCACACCCTTGTAAGACCTATTTTTGGGTTTAGAATATTTATTATATTTTTAGTGGGTTAGTTGGAGAGATTGGGAGTTAGTTTGAGTGCTTTTGGAACCCCCAAACCCAAATTCAAGTTGCATCCTAAAGGGGAGGGCATTTTAGACTTTTGCAATATTTTAAACCCCTTCTTATTCTTGTGTGGCCGGCCCCAACCATTCCAGACCAGTAGCCGAACCCTCCCCCCCCCATTTCTTTCTCACTTCTTCTTTTTCTTCTTCTTCTTCTTCTTCTTCTTCTTCTTCTTCTTCTCTATTCTCCATTTCTTCTTCTTTTCTTCTCCCAAGTTCAAGTAAGTACTCTATTTCTCCTCTTTCTTCTTCTATTCTCCATGAATGTTAACCCTAACCCTACATTTTTCCCTAACTTAGGTGTTTAGAGCCTAGACTTAGTGTGGAGGCTAGATTTGGAGGCTTGGAGCTTGAGGGAGGTAATTTTAAGTGAATTGGAGACTTTGGCCTTGGGATTCCAACTCCCAAGAGGTAAAACCTAACTTTCCCCTTACTAATTGCTATTATATAGTATAATTAGTGGTTTAGAACCTTCCTAGACCCTAAGCCTACCGTGGGAGGAAGTTGGAACAAGTTTGGTTGTGTTTGGAGACTTTGACACTAGATTTTGTGTTAATTTCGGGTGAAATCCGAGATTGGCCCAATTTTAGATGATGCCCTAGGTTAGACGAACCTAGGTAGATGTTGTCGGGTGTCTTGAGGGTTAGTGTGTCTCCATTCGGACACGTGAAGTCGTGTTGCGGATAAACGAGCGTTTCGGGCATTTTCGGGGTTTTCGTCGTCGCTGGTTCTAAGTGCGTGCGCGTTTTTGCCACGGACCTAGAATCGATGAGTTAGCATTTTTTTCTAGGATCTATACATCATTTATAGTCCATGGGTAAATTTTGGGCCGGTTACGAGTTGGTTTGGGGTGTGTTTCAGGAGATTTTGCGAACCGCACACCACGTGTTCGTCGAAATGACCGAACGGCCATTTCGACTTAGTTTTTGGTTTCGGACTTGTGCGCACGTTGGGTTAGCTTCGGGGAGTGTGTTCTAGAGTTCTCGGGTTATATTTATATATATTTATATGTTTGTGCGTGTAGGGGGTGGTTGTGCACGTGTTGGTGGTGTTGTGAGCGTAGTGTTGTGTTGTGTTTGGTGTATATGTGTTTATGTATATGTATGTGTGTCTATATATGTATATATATATATATATATGTATGTATGTATATACCTATATTTGTTTTTGTGTTTGTGTATGTGTAGTAGTGTGAGTGTGTGTATATATATATGTATATGTATGAGTGTGTGTGTGTGTGTGTGTGTGTGTGTATATATATATATATATATATATATATATATATATATATATATGTGTGTGTGTGTGTGTGTGTGTGTATATATATATATATATTTGAGTTTGTGTGTATGTATATATAGATATGTGTTTATATATATATAAGTGTGCGTGTGCGTGTGCTTGTGTGTTTGTGTGTGTGTGTGTACTTATATACATAAGTGTGTGTATTAGTACATATGTATAAGTATGTGTGTGTATATATATATATATATATATATATATATATATATATATATATATGTATATGTATATATATATATATATGTATATATATATATGTATATATGTGTGTCTGTGTGTTTATGTGTGTGCGTGTTCGTGTGTGTGAGGTGTTGTGCAGCAGCAGTTGGGGGAAAGATGCAGTAGTAGCAGTGGGCAGTGGAAGAGTAATAGCAGAGCAGCGAGGTACAGGGGTTAGCAGCGAGGCCAGCTTGGCTTGAGGCATGCTGCAGTGGCAGTGCACATGCTGCAGAGCACTGCAGCAGCAGCAACATGCTGCCAGCCATAGCAGCAGCAGCTAGCAGCTAATGGGCAGCACCGCAGTACACAGCGCACTGCTGTGCAGTACACAGCGCACTGCTGTGCAGTGCACAGCAGCAGCAGCAGCAACTGCCAGCAGCTAGCAGCTGTATCTTCAACAGCAGCAGCAGTATCTTCAGCAGCAGCATTCGCAGCAGCAGCTTCGTTTGCACAGCGCATTGCTAGTAGCTAGGTAGCGAGGGATAGGTTGATTAATAGATGTATATAGATGGATATATCTAGATAGATAGATAGTTAGATTGGTAGATAGATATATAAGATAGATATATAAATAGATAGTTAGATAGTTTGATAAATAGTTAGATAGATAGATACTAGATAGATAGATAGATAGATAGATAGATAGATAGATAGATAGATAGATAGATAGATAGATAGATAGATAGATAGATAAATAGATAGATAGATAGATAGATAGATGGTTATATCTATCTATCTATATGCATAGATACATATATACATATAGCTAGATATATACCTATAGCTAGATAGATTTATAGATACTAGATATAGATATATATACATATTGAGTTTGGGTATATATATGGGTATATGTGTGCATGTGTGAAAGGGTATACATATAGATACGTAGGTATATGCATATATGTATTAGATAGATATTTTCTAGCCTAGATTATTAACTTAGAATATGTCTATAAGCATAAATAGCTATCTAGAAGAGTAGTTAGAGGGGTATTGGGCGATATCTCAATACCTTGATATATCAAGGTATCTCAATGCCTTGAGATATCCAAGGTATTGAGTTTTGAGTGGGGTTTTTGAGTGTTTGCCTAGGAATAGTATTGGAGTGATTTTTATATGTATTGGTATATATATTTACGCATGCTAGCAAAGGTTTTAGCGGGTTAAGGCGGGGTGCGTAGCCTAGGACAAGGTATCGGGTACCGAGGGTATCCCGGTATCTCGAGGAGGCGAGTTTGAGGGTTTACTAGCTTAATGAGCTAGTTTTGACCTAGCATTTTAGGGGCACTGTAGTTTGACCTAGCTTTGACCATAATTGTCTCCGTTGACCGTAAAAGTCAATATTTGACCTAAGGTTGACTTTTTGGACCCGGGTTGACTTTTTGACCCGAATTCCACCGGTTTGATCCGTTCGACCTAGAATAACCCTAGAAGCCTATTTTTAATTATTTTATATCAGTTTAAATCTATAGAACCCTGTTTAACCTTGCTTTTCGTAATAGGTTCTTACGACGCCAATCCGGATTTCGATCCTCATCTGTTGCTCAGGACGTCAGATGAGTACCTACCTCTGATAGTTTCCATTTCATGATAGCGTTTATATTACCTGTTCTAGAACTGTAATACTTAATTCTGACACATTTGTTACACGAGCTAGTACTAGTGGATCCCGTCATGAGATGCTATCCCCCTTACCGTGTTCAGCGGGTACTCTATCACGTGTATTTCATCATGTGCTTCGGGTATTGATTCTCATATGCTATCATGTACTTCTTGTGCTTTCGCCTTCGTGTGTGCGAGCTATTATCATGTACGTAGCGTGCCGTGGTTGGATCCAAGAGTATTAGTGGGGGAGGGGAGTAGGAGTTGGTTATGTGATCAAAGCCAAATAGTATTCATGTGTATGTCGGTTATGCAACTCACGCATAACGAAGTTATCGTAGTGTTTTTCATGTGCAACCTAAGCCGATCACATAACGAACTTGTGCTCAAGGCACTTAGCTAGTATTCATGTTTTCTTACATGTAGTTACTTCTCTACTTGTATTGTTCTCCAGTTTACATTGCAGCTACTTTATCTGCCCCAGTATGTATTTATTTCCTGTGCATCTTGCATACTTTTCTATTGCTCGTCATATACACCTTACCATGTATTTGGAGTTGCTTTCAGAGTTATGTACTTCGCTCCAGTCTTGACTGGGCATATTTTTTTCTAGAGGATCCTGAGGATTTCTGTCCGACATTCTACGGGCCGGGTGTCGAGGAGTGTTGCGACCCCGAGACTGAGGAGGAGCCCGGCGAGGAGACACCTTTAGCGCCCTAGTTAGCTAGGTGGGTTTTCCTGGGTTGTTTCCAGTTGCTATTTTGGATGATTGTACTTATTATTTTGCTGCTGTGAGATATTGTAGACTTGGACTGTATATTTGGATATTGTATTGCTCTCTGTGTTTCTTTGTTTCTTTGTGATATTATATCGTGCTTTTACTCTTCTCCTAGTTATTGTGATTGAGAGCTTATATATATATTGCATGGTTGCCCTCCTTTTGGAGAGGATATTGACGGGTTTTGTGAGATATAGATTGTAACCTAGAACGAACCTTACAGCGTTCTACCGCCGATTCTGCGGCGTAGGCTGGACGTACCCATGACTCATGCCCGATTTTTGGGTGCGGGTTATGACACGTTTTTGGTGGTGGCCCATGCAGGTCTAGTTTTAGGTTTACCTATAATAGGATTTAGGATATAGGCTGAGAGAGAGTGTGCTCAATCACAACTAGGACCCTTCCTGATTTCTTTTGCTATCTTTAACTTTCCTGAAATTATTTTCTTTGCAATATTATTGTCCTTCATTGATGATATCGTATCTTGCACCGTATTGACTTCTTTTGATCTGTGTTCTTCTTGATTCCATTCCAGCACTTGCTTTATTTGATTCCGGTGCTTTCCATAGCTTTGTGTCTGTATCTTTTGCTGTTAGACACCATCTTGTTGCTGAACCTTTAGCTAGACTCTGCAAGATCACGACCGGGGGTGGTATCATCCTAGTCAGTGATGTCTATAGAGACCAGAGAGTTACCTTGGGAGGCCGAGACTTGAGTGTGTGCCTACTCGTAATGCCACTTCTGAGGTACGATATTGTACTCGGGATGGATTGGTTGAGTATGCATTATGCTAGTATAGATTATCGTGGAGGCAGAGTGTTGTTTAGTCCGCCGGGTGAGCCAGAGTTTCAGTTCGCCAGAGGAGCAGCGGAGCAGAGCGAAGGAGTCTTCTGCGGAGCCCTGGTGGTAGAGCCGAGGTTGCTAGATCCACTGATAGAGGAGTACATGGATATCTTTCTGGAGGAGTTTCCAGGGTTACCTCCGGACAGAGATATGGAGTTCTCTATAGACTTGGTGCGAGGCGCGGAGCCGATATCCCAGCACGTCTATAGAGTCAGCAACAGTGAGCTGATAGAGTTGAAGAAGCAGGTGGATGAGCTTCAGAACAAGGGATTTATCAGATCTAGTTCTTCTCCGTGGGGTGCTCCGGTACTTTTTATGCCGAAGAAGGATGGGTCGATACGGATGTGTATCGACTACAGGGCTCTGAACAACCTCACAATCAAGAACAAGTATCCGCTGCCGCGTATTAATGATCTTTTTGACCAGTTGAGCGGAGCGAGGGGGTTTTCCAGGATTGATCTGAGGACACGCTACCACCAGGTGAAGGTCAGGCGGGAGGATATTCCGAAGACAGCTTTTTGGACCAGGTATGGACAGTATGAGTTCATGGCGATGTCGTTTGGGTTGACTAATGCCCCGGCAGTGTTTATGAATCTGATGAACAAGGTGTTCCATCAGCATCTGGACAGGTTTATGGTGGTGTTTATAGATGATATCTTGGTGTATTTGAAGACCCCAGAAGAGCACGAGGAGCATCTGAGGATAGTGCTGGAGACTCTCAGGAAGGAGAAGCTTTATGGAAAGCTTTCAAAGTGCGAGTTCTTCCTTGACAAGGTTGAATTCCTTGGTCATGTGGTGACTGGAGAGGGGATCTCGGTGGATCCGAGGAAGATCATGGAAGTTGAGGCATGGAGTGCTCCGAGTTCAGTAGTCGAGGTCAGGAGTTTCCTGGGACTGGCAGGCTACTGCAGGAGATTTGTTCAAGATTTTTTCCGGATTGCATAGCCGTTGTCTAGGCTGACTCGGAAGGACGTGGAGTTTATTTGGTCAGAGGAGTGCCAGATCGCCTTTGATGAGCTGAAGCGAAGGTTGACGACAACTCCAGTGTTGACGTTACCATCAGGATCTGGAGGATTCACTATCTATAGTGATGCATCGGGGAAGGAACTGGGTTGTATGTTGTAGCAGAATGGGAGGGTGATTGCCTATGCTTCTAGGCAATTATGTCCTCATGAGAAGAACTACCCTACCCACGATTTAGAGTTGGCAGCGGTCATCTTTGCTCTGAAGTTGTGAAAACACTATTTATACGGAGAGCGTATGGAGATCTTCACAGACCATAAGAGCTTGAAGTATGTGTTTATCCAAAAAGAGCTGAACATGAGGCAGAGGAGATGGTTGGAGTTGATGAAAGACTTTGACATATTATTGTAGTATCATCCAGGGAAGGCGAACGTAGTTACGAATGCATTGAGCAGGTATCCGGTAGCTATGTGCCTGACTACAGATCATTATCTTCTGGCAGATCTAGAGAGCTTGGGCATTGAGGTGATAGTGCCTGGAGTTGAGATACAGATGTGGGGACTATAGATTCAGTCAGAGTTGGTAGACCGGATCAGGGCTACACAGTTTGAGGATGAGTCCTTGAGGAGCATCAAGGCGCAGGTTCAGATTAGATTATCAGATGACTTCACCATTGCTGATGATGGTTCATTGCGGCACGGTACCAGGTTGTGTGTGCCGAGTGGGTCGTTGCGCGAGGAGGTTCTTTAGGAGGCGCATCGATCCCAGTACTCTATGCATCCAGGTGCCAACAAGATGTATAGAGATCTGAGAGAGCATGTATGGTGGTACGGGATGAAATGGAAGGTAGCACGCTTCGTATCCCGATGCTTAGTGTGCCAGCAGGTGAAGGCGGAGAGGCAGAGGCCAGGAGGTTTGCTCCAGCCGTTACCCATTCCGGAGTAGAAATGGGTGCATGTGACCATGTATTTTGTTTCTGGACTTCCCCGTTCTCCAGGCGGGAAGGATGCGATTTGGGTCATCGTGGACAGGTTGACCAAATCGGCCCACTTTCTACCATTCAAAGTGGGTATGTCTATAGAAAGACTAGCAGAGATGTATGTGCGCCAGATAGTCAGACTGCATGGAGTTCCTGTGAGCATAGTATCAGATCGGGACAGTCACTTTACTTTGTATTTCTAGAGGAGTCTGCAGGCTAGCTTGGGCACCCATCTCAAGTTTAGTAGTGCATATCACCCACAGACAGATGGTCAGTCAGAGAGGACCATCCAGATACTTGAGGACATGCTTCACACTTGTGTTTTGGATTTCAGAGGCTCTTGGGAGGATCACTTGCACCTGGTAGAGTTTGCTTACAACAACAGCTACCAAGCAAGTATCGAGATGTCACCATTCGAGGTGTTGTATGGACGGAGGTATCGTACTCCGTTATCATGGGATGATGTAGGCGAGAGAGTTTTACTTGGCCCGGAGATGGTGGTTGATGCAGCGGAGAAGGTCAAGCTTATTAGAGATAGACTTCGGGTGGCGCAGGACAGGCAACGACATTGGGCCAATAGCTACCAGAGACCTTTGGAGTTCGAGGTATAGCTTAGAATCTAGAATTTGTTCTTGTGTCTGCTTGTGATTGCTTATTTTAGACTAAGTGCAGAGACCTTGTTTGTGCTAGGTTGGAGATCTGGTGTTCCTGAGGATTTCTCCCACGCGGGGCACTATTCGCTTCGGTGGAGGCGGGAAGCTTAGCACACATTTCGTCGGACCCTTCCGTATCCTTGAGAGGGTCAGCGCCGTGGCGTATAGGCTCGATTTGCCGCCTACGCTAAAGGGAGTTCATGATGTGTTCCACGTGTCGCAGTTGAGATGGTACGTGGCGGATCCCAGTCACGTATTGGATCACTCAGAGATCGTGGTGTGCCCTACTCTTAGCTATCTAGAGCAGTCGGTAGAGATTCTGGATCGACGGAAGAAGGTATTGAGGAGCCAGACTATTCCCTTGGTTCGCATCGCGTGGAGGCATCACTCTCCAGGTGAGTCAACCTGGTGAGAGGGAGGATGAAATGCGTGGAGCGATACCCCTATCTTTTTGAGCCTTGAGGTATGGT